>VWZG01012702.1:17150-32613 GCA_013396735.1 Grallaria varia | reverse complement strand
CCAGCATCCCTTATGCAAGGATAGTTTTGGATCATATTAAAATGCATTTACTAATATGACGTATTTATTAAGATGATTCATTAAAATGAATCCTATGAATTTATCTGAAGATTCTAATAATACTCTAGGTAAATAGAGTAAGAAATTAACTTGAGTCTGGAAAGAAGGTAGGGGTGGTTGTGGAAAAGTGACTTTAGTTTTATTCTTTTTAGAATGCTTGTACTATTTCTTCCTATATTACTCTGTCACAATTAATTGAGAATAAAGTTTTTATTCCATTCAGGTCTGCTTTTCTTGTGGAAGTAATGGGTAAATTATATCCCTGCCTTTATCTCAAGCCACAAGCTTTTAACTGCATTTTCTTCCCCCTGTGTCCTCTTGAGGAGGTATATTGATAAAGAAGCTTGGTGGGCAGCCGGTGACCAGCCCAGGTCAGCATACCAAAACTTATTATTTATCTGGGACTTTTCCAGTAGGTATATATTAACATTTCTGATGTGAGGCTAATGCTGAGGAGTGCACCCCTATGATCTTATGTGCCTTTCAATAATTAAAAATCTTATTATTACAAATCACAATCAATTACCCTGCAAAACAAAACAAAACAAAACAAAACAAAACAAAAAACAACAACAACAACAACAAACGAAAAAAAAGAAAAATAAGAAAAGTCAAATTGAAGTAAGAGGCAATTGCATGATAAAAAAAAACATGGAGACTGTGAAGTTTGTAGGAGGGGAATTTTCATGGAGCCTTTATGATGCCTAGAAAGTGCTATGGCCATTTTATGTCGAAATAGTTGTAAGTGTGCCAAAAACAGGGAAATTTTTCATAGTTTCTGTTTTAAACAAACTGGGAAATGGATGGACGTATAATCTGAATTTTTGGTTGAAATAGATGATTTTGGGGTTATGGACAAAAAATCCCCTTGCAATAGCTGATGTGCTATAGCTATGCTCAGAATTGAAAAGAGTCTCCAATATGCAGGAAAATGTGTGCTGTCTGGTTCATGTACGGACTATTGCAAGAACTTGAAAGACAAGATGGAAAAGACTTGTAGAAGCCCTCAGAATCTGTGGCCTTCTTGCCTTCCACTGAACATTTGTGGGGCAGCCAGGTGTGCCTGCACAGCTGTGGAGATGGGAGACAAAACTGAGTTAAATATTAATTTGCTGTTTTATTATTATTTCTTGGTAAATGGAGACAGAATTAAACCTTGTTTAGAACTGTCAAATGGAATGTCAACAAATTTTGTGTATTTTTATTCCAGTTTTTACTATGGAAAATTTTCTCAAATTTAAGTTCTTGTATCTCTCTGTCTCTTAATTTAACATCCTTAGGAATCAGAATTGTAGATTAGGATGGCAAAGTATTGCCACCCTCCTATTATTCCCAATTTTAAGTAGAAAATCCTTAGAGTATACACTTTCTTTGACTTTTGATAACTGTATGCCCAGGCTAGACAGTGACAATAATCAGTCATGGATTTCCCTCTTTAAATAAACTTTATGAGAGTGTGATACCTATTATTTATAGGGGTTCTTTCTGTGTTTGATTTTTACTTTATTTGTTTTTCGGGGGTTTTCTTAGTAGAAAGGATCTATAGAAAACTACAAAACACATTTGTATTATGCTTTTGTAAATAAAAATGATAATTTGTCACTTGTGTAGTGAAATGAACATTAATATCTTAATGCGACTCAAATAAGGATCTTAAAATTCAAAGATACTTTAGTCTTGTTTAAAACCTGAGCATTGATCCTAACTCTCTGGGGAGGGAGGTGAGTTCTCAAGAAAATAAAGTTGGTGTTCAAATGGCATGTTAAACCATGGTAATGTGGAGGATGGTCAAGCAATAAGGTTGAATTTGTGCAGAATTCATCAAAAGGACCCTGCTATTGCATGTCTTGAGGCTGTAAGCTGGTTGAGTAGTGTTCCCTTTTCCCCGGTCCCAAAACATCACTTCATCACTCCCATACAGTCCCAGACCGTGAGAGGTAGTTTGCCACAATGTGCTAGAAAAATACCAGTAACTCAAATCTTCATGCAACCTGAATTCACATTCTGTGCTGAAAGTTTAGGCACCACCTTTTTCCTGTTTTATCCTGAGGCCTTTATTTAAAATACTCCCTCTGCATTCTATCTCTTGTATTACTATAAAGACCATGAACAATAAACTGCTTAAGTGTCTTGCTAAAAAGATAGGGAAGTGAATGGGGACAACAGAACAGTGAGCTATGAAAGATTTCATTTAGATTATTGCCTGGATATGCAGTAAGACTCAGGAGGTGAAAGGCAAATCCAGATACATTGTAAAACTCTAAGAAATAAAGCTCATTTACATAAAGATATGTCCTTATGGTCATACTATATGAATGCCAACATTCTAGTATGGGGAAAATGGACTCGAATCATTAAAAGTGACTTTCATCTTCTGATTTGTCTGGCTGAAATGTAAGAAGTTATGCTCAACAGTCACTTGCCCAGTTGATTCTATGATTCTATGAAACAGAGAGTGAAGGAACCAAATCTCAAAATTAAACAGTTAAGTTAGTTTGGTATAATGCTATAAGTGTAGGCACTTATTACAGCATGAAATTTTGATGGAAAAAATTCTTTTATTCTGAGATTTTTTTAACTCAGTACTTTTTTTACCCCATTTTTTTATCCCTTCAAAGTATCAGTGTAAAAAACAATGCATAACTATAACATAGTCTGAAAATATCACAGGACATATTGCAGATGAAAGACTCACAAAAGCCTGTTCGCACAAAACTTAAGTGTTCTCAATGAGTTTTGTTGTAATGCAAAATTTTGGAGAACTTTTGTGCTAATTTTTTAAAAGATATATACTAATTGCACAAAACAAAATTAAAGAGTTGTTATACGGTTCATTATTTGCCTTTGTCATCTGGCTCCCTGAAACCTCAAGCACATTGCAGCCTCCCAGTGAGAAATATCAAACTACAGAGTAGAACTTTCTACTTGACATGAAAAAGGGGAAATCGAACCACAATGAAAGATTCCTTGGGGCTGCCATTAAGTTACTTCATATTCACTTTACCACAATCCCTCTTGCACTTTTTTCTTTTGAGGAAATTGCATTCCCATTCCATTTTTACCTTTCTTCTTCTTCTGTCTTGGCCATGGGAGCTGGCAGCAGAAGCTACCTCTCTTTCAGCAATATTGATCTGCATTTAATTGGAAAAAAACTCTCCAAAAGTGTGTTTGTAATTTTTTAAGTCCTGGGCTGATGCATTGTTAAGCATCCAAACAATACTTCGGAATTCTTTTAACACTTCTATCTCAGTTAAACTAATAATTCTCATTTCCCTCCTCTGTGTGCACTTTTGCTGTATAAAATGCATTTGATACTGCTTGACTGAAACCCCACTATCTTCACAGTGTGTTTATGCATCAAGATACTCTACATAAGACTTTTTTCTGTGCATCTCTGCTTGCTAAAGAGGTCTGTCCTGTGCAGCAATAGTATTCTGAGAAAATTTGAAGGTGATTTGTCATATTTGTTTTCAAATTCCTTAGCAGCCATTGTTTTATAATCCTTTCAGAAAACTGCTGCTAAATCTTTGCCCTGTGAAAGTGTTGCTGTGGATTCGGATATTCTCTGCACATCTTCTTTTAGTCAATGCAAAGACAAAGGGGAAAGGGCTAGATTTTACTTAGAGTTTTTGTAACTTGCTAGGTTTGGGGGAGAAGGGGGAGTGGGATATCATTTTACCTGTGGAGAGCGCACTACTGCTGCAGAAATCATGTTCTTTGAACTCGCTGTTCTATTTTGTTCATTTCAGTTCTACTTTTGCTTTACTTTGCTTATTTGACATTTAATAACTGGATGTGTAAATCAAAACATCCATACATCAATCTGTTTGTTTGTTGGTTTTTTTTTTTTTTTTTAATCAGAAAAAATACTTCTTCTAGGTACAAAATAGTACAACACAGTTTAAAGAACAGTCATTCATCCAGGAATTTCACATGGAATAAAATAGTGGTAACTTCCTAAAGATCAATTTGTAGAAATCTTAAACAACAGAAGAATTGCCCATGTACTACTAGAAAGAAGGTCCAAAAAAGTCCCTTTTTTCTTATGTGTCTGTNGAAGGAAGGAAGGAAGGAAGGAAGGAAGGAAGGAAGGAAGGAAGGAAGGAAGGAAGGAATCTATTATGTTTAAAGAAGCTGATTGATTTGTTTCATGTAGCACTGATCAATCTGTAAAAATAATGGTAGATTATTTAGTTGCAAAACACTTGCCCAGAAACAAATAAATAAATTTGACAAATTGCATAGCATTTTAGTGACTGCCATGATCCATAATCCCTTTTTTCAACAGTGACAGTGTTTTCAAGATTATGTCAGTTTGTCTGCAACTGTTACTATATGTAACATATAAATGTTTCTTTTTTACTTTCAGTGTATCATGCACAGTGTATTCACCAAAGAGTATATTTTCCAGAAAATAATCTGAAATCTTCTCAAAATTTTATTTTACAATACTAAATTCAGTTTGGAGTTCACAGATCAAGATATATCTCTGAAGATGAAATTACAATTTTTAAACATTTTGGAAATACATATATGCATTTTATTCTCTGTGAGGTATTTAGCATAATAATTAAGTTATTCAGTTTCACACTAAAATTCGTCATTTTTCACTGGTTTTATCTTGAGTTTTGGAAGTCTTTGTGGCATGATTCACTGCATGCTTCTATGAAACTAAAATTCCTGTGTTAAATGTTAAAATTTACAATTTTGTTTGTAGCAATTAATAAAACTCTGACACTTTAGAATTTTGCTGTTTCTTCTGAACATAACTCCTTAATGATGTCAGTTATTGTCTTTTACAACCTGAGGAATTTAAACAGTGAGAAAGCCAGTGGTTTACAAAACTGTATTTTACACTTTTTTGTAAGATTTACAAAAACGAAAATTCAAGAAAAAGAATGTTTAAAAGAGTAGAATATAGCTCTTTGGACTAGTAACTTCAGCCAGAAGACTGTGAAAATTAATTTAAGTAGATTAATCTTGTATTTCTTTGTTTTTCTGGTTTTAACTTAATTTAAAGTTTTGAAATGCACATTAATACTCATTTAATATTAATACCAAATGCTTCAACACACAACTTGTACAAAAAATGTAAAAATTTATCATTATGCATAGTTTAAAAATTTAGTCTCCTCTTGACGGGTGCTCTTTTCATTATAGACAGGATCTTAGTAAACATGCATGGCTGCTTGCAGCTAGCAAATTATTATCAGTTTTTTGATGCAGAGTAATGGAAGGCAATTACAGTAATTCAAACTATTCAAACTGTTATTGCATTCTTATTGAGGACAGTGTCCCATCTCAATACACACAGCCAAAGTACCTGCTGCAGCTATGTTAATTTCCTTTCAAAAAAAAGAGAACAGTTAAAGACACTGAAGAAGAAGCATAAATCAAACCATTAATTGACTATAGGTCTTCTGAGTCTCAGCCAAATGCCTCATTTCTTCAGTCACACAAAAATGTGACTTCCACACTAATCAATAATAATCATACCTGAAAATGAGCCAAGTGAAAAAAATTGAGAAATTTAGTCCACATAAACATAGGCAGTCAACAAAATCTTACCCTCTGACTGATGATGAAACCTGATGATGTCATAATCATGACTGCAGAAAATATTACATAGTTTTCCCAGAAAAAAAAGTGTGTTTAACGTCCCCATCTTTAATAAAGATCATATGCATGGCAAATGTACTAACAAACCTAAGAATAACTCCCCCAAACTATCTCACCTTTCAAGGTCTTCCTACAGGTTTTATAACAAATGACAAAAGAGATAGAGTCAGACAACTGCTGCAACAGATAGGAAATTCATAAATGTTTCCAGCCTTTTTTAAACTAATTTTGACTGTGAGCTACAAGATTTATTTCAGAGTAACAAGATTAGTAAATATCTTTTGGTTGGCAGATACAAAAAAAACCTCTCCATAAACCCATTTGTCACTCCTGTGTGGCAACTGAAAAATTATCAGTGATAGGAAAACAGCCTATGGAGTAATGGATGAACATGATACAGAAATATATTTAGCCAGGGATTATATCTGCATCAATGCTCTTCTGACAATGAGAACATCGAACACAGAGAATTTGATCTTAGATCAGCTTAGACACCTGCCCTGTGATTTCTGTAGCATATGACTCAGTGTGTCTGACCCTCTGACACCATTCTACTACAGGAATCTTTTAAACAAAAGCAGTTCAAGAAAAACCATTATTGGAAAAGCCTACTTTCTTCAATATTTTTACTTTCATCCTACATAATGTTTCTCTACCTGCAGTCACGCACAGAGATACCTGGGCAAGCTGCATATAAAGCTAGCTCAGAACCTGGAGACAGCCTAGATAGAGCAGCATTCATCCCCAGAGGCTCTGTCCTATGCTAGCTGGATTGCTCTTTTGGCAAACAGTAAATAAACCCAGCTGAAACATTTCTAGCTTAAGCATGGACATATTCAAGTGAGAAAGCAGTGTATGCTAAAATACACTGGGTCCTCCTCCACAGCCTCTTTGTGTCAGTGTGTGCAAGAGGCGATGGCAATGTGTAGCTGTGTTGTGGTCAGCAAGGCAGTTTCACCTCCACACCAGAAGCAAGGAAGAGGTCTGCAGCCTCTGGACATAACACCATGATACAGACAGGGAACAGCCATGTTACCCGGTGTTAAAGATAACAGTAATGCAATTGGTCTTGTAAAGAAGGAAAAATATTTAGTCACTTAACCACTGAGCAATTTACTTTATTGAGATTGAATACATTCTCACTTTTAAAACTGTTTATCTATAAAGCTTGTTTTAAGAAAATTAAAACTTAACATTGATTTTTTTTCTAAAAATGATTGATGTTTTTGGTTGCACCTCTGTCTAATGTTTCCCTTGTCAATCTTTCTATAAGGAAGGGACCTTCTGAAAGAGCTGTGCTTTAAATTAGCCTAAGTATAAGGTTAAAAAAATCATTAAAAGTGCATTGAATTTTCTGAAGTCCTTTGCTGCATTAAAATAGAGGTATTAAAATGTGATTGCATTTGCCACAATTTTCAGCTAAGTTTTTCATGTCTGTGATAATTTGCCTGACCTTTTTTTGCTAGAACTGTTGATATCAAAATATTTTTTTATTAAATGTGTAAATTAAAAAGTCAAACTGAACACTTCTTCCTTTAAATAGATAACCCAAACATATTGACATGTATATTTTTGTATTTTCAGAACTCTCTCAAAAAAAAATAAGCTAAAAATTTGGTGGAGATACACTTCATATAGCAGTTTAGCTGAGGCATATTCACATGAGTAATTTAATTATCATTTATTTATTTAATTGTATTTCCTCTTCTATGCAGTCTTTGATTTTCAAATCCACACAAAGAATTTTATTTGTAAACATATTTTAAAAGAAGGGATATTTTTAAGAGCCATTTTCTTAAAATGTTATTGTCTAGGGGGAAAAAAAATGGAGATATTAGTATCCAGAACCATTACATTCAATTTTACAGGTACTTGAAAGAAATACTGAAAATGGTGAGAAAGGATGGAGGAGGGATTATACTTCTTTGTGAAACAAGTTTGGGAAATTTTTAAGTAGTGTAATCCCTAAGAAGTCATGTTTAACTCCATTTTTGAATTGAAGTGTAAGATTTAGATTGTAGAACTTCTGGTTATTAGAGGAGAATACTGAAAGTTGTTTGTTCTTCTTCCCTGATAAAAAATAAGACTGGATTTTTGTATGGCATAAACCATGTCATAACTTTTAAGATATGAAATATTTTTAATTATTAACCAGTAACAAAGAGACTCTTTTGGTCACAGTATGGCATCATATTGTGCTGTGGAAGTGCTTCATTGTTATAGGCTCATTTTGAGAGCCAAGAGATGCATGCTTTTCCACTCCATGTTTCCCATTTTCTCTCTGTCAGTAAGAGAGAATTGTATGTGGTCACACACTTAATATTTGACAAGCTGGATCATACATTACAAAATCTGTGTGTAAATGACTGTATTTGTTACAGAAAAAGTCACTTTCCCTGATACACTCAGCCACATGTACTAAATTTGCCTTCTACCAATTTCGTCACTGAAAAAGAAACACAGTTGCATAAGGAAGATTCTTCACTGACCAGATGATTTGGAAAAGTGGAGAGGCAAGTTCTTGACCACTACATAAGCAGAAAAAAGGCTAAATTAAGATTACATTTTGTGGTGCTGCCTCTACTCTGGCGCGGAAAGTGTGGTGAATGTCTCTCTGATTAAAGTGGTACAGGGAACAAAAAGGCTTTCACCTCAATGTGCTGAAGTTAAGGTTCTTCAACATTCTTTGAGGACTGTTGAAATAGTCACTTTTCTCGTCAAGTTGTAAAATACAGCAAAATAGTGTGTAGAAACCAAAAGATGAATGCAAGAAACTGTGCCTCTGAAAAAAACAAACAAACAAACCAAAACACAACAAACCAAAAAAACCCTCACACCCCAAGCTTTTCTTGCATATGTCATAATTTTATCATTTTTTTGCATAGACCTTTATACACATTCGCTGTGTCACAATGCATAAATATGGAGATGAGGAGCAAGATGCTGGAGCAGAGGTTACGGACTCTTGATTTGATACACAGGTTTGAAGTTCTAGTATCATTTAACGAGTAAAAGTCAATAGTGCCTGTCCTAGAAATCACTCCCTGTTATTACTGAATATGAACAATCCAGTCATCTTATTTAGAAAAACTCCTTATTGGTTTTTGTTTAGTTGGTTTTTTTGTTGTTGTTGTTTTGGTTTATTTAAGTAATAATACTATGGGGCAAGCAAATATCCATGGCATATACTGCTCCTAATTCAGGTTACTGCTTCTGTTAATCAGCAGAATGTGTAAAGTAGAATTCAGAGAAAAGGACATACGATTTCAACTAACTTCTGAGAAATAAAAATAATTTATAATTGTGCCAAGATGTGCGCTGTTTTGAAAAAGAATGGTGAATGTTTGATAAAATACCAGAATAGTTGCACTGGTTAGACTGATGGGCTGAGTAGCTCAGCATCTTTGTCTCTAGCAATGTTCAAGACAAGGTGCCTACAAAGAGTAGTAAGAAGAAAGTAAGCACTACAGCAACTTTCTCTTGACCTCCCTCCCAGTTCCTGACAATGTGTGACAGGAACTTCCCGGATCTGAGGTGACTTCCAGGGTGCTCCATTATTCCATGTAAGTTCATTCTCCTGTACAGAACTTTCTACTTTTAATGATGAATAGCAGAGCTTGTCAAAACTCGTGATCAATCTTCTATGCCAAAGTCTGTCCTTGTTTTAAGACATTTTTGTTGAATCAGGCAAATGGAAGGAGTAAATTCCTGATACTGATGTCTCAAAATATAATGATTGTCAAAATTTAATAATCATCATATAAAAAATAAAGATTATATCAGTTTTAGAACAGTATTTTCAGAGTAACTATTTGAAACAAAAGTAATGAAATACTTAATTGAATGTATATCTAGAACACTTGAATAACACAATTATGGTATCATTAATATCAATTATGGAGTTATATTATGACTACTACTATTACTATTAACAACAATCACGATCACCACCACCACCACCACAATAGCAACAAATTGATGATGGTGATGGTGATGATGATGATGTGAGAAGCAGCTCTTTTCCCATAGAAGGTTTCATTTGGAAGTGCTGGAAGTTTCCAGTAAGAAATGTAACAGAAATTCCCGGACACTCAAGTGAAAAGATTGGTGGCATCCTGCAATCACTTAGAACTACCTTATTTTTCCGTATTTTATTTCAAGAGTAGGTACTGCTTCCTTCTTTTCTGCTTAATAATAAAACATTTTGATAAAACTTTTTTTTTTTCTTTTGGCATGTGGATATACCACAATAAAAAAAGAGAAAAAAGTTCTTCCTTTCCAGCACCACAGCATTATTGGCTCAGCTTTAAGAACAAGAGTGCTCTTGTATCCATTGATTCTGCCTTTAGGCAAGCACTATTTCAAACAAGTATAATTTAATGAAAGTTTGAATGAGGTCTAGAGATCACAAAGGAGACTCTTGTCCAATTAGTAACTTAAAGTGGAAAACAGAAACAAAGTATTGCCCAATGAAGAAATGAGCGACACGTGAACTCAATCATATTATGAGACAACAGAAACTCATCCCGAGGAAAAAGGAAAGAGAAACCAAGACTTTACACTTGCTAGTAACAGCACAAGACTTTATTCTTTTCCAGATGAAATGTAAAGAGTCTATGTTCATTTTATGCCTCAGCAATACCTAGCTAAACCAGATTTTTTCTCTACCAACAATAAACCAAATACCCTTGTGTTTCACAGTTCTGTTAAGCCTTTCATAATTTTGAGGCAACAACAAGAAAAACATTTTGTTTTCCTCTGCTGTTATTTTAGATATTTCTTCTTAATTGCTATGGCATCAGCATTCTGATCCATCACTGTCAAATACGATTTTTTTTCCTCCAGGTTAGATAATACATAAACCCATTACACAAAATTTGTATAGCTCAGATCTTATTTTATATGTACATAAATTTATTTTCTGTTCTTGATTTTAAATCTTTCTTCTTCTACAGTGCTACTACTACTACAATTTCCTGCAAATATAGTGGCAAAAGCAAGGCTGCTTCAGGACAAATTAAAATTTCAACACAAAAGCAGGAATATAAGAAAAAATTAACCGCATTATCAATAATTTAAAAATCTCCACACTCTATTACAAGAGAAACTCATTTGCAGTTCAGATTTGGGCACCTTCATTTTAAGCATAAAAGGCTTTTTTTGTGGAATATATAAGCAAAGGCTTAAAGGTTTCTGACATGCAAGGTCATGATAACAATAGCATTTTGTCATAACCATTCTGCATCTAGGATTATCAGATTATTAAAAATGTAAATAAACCTGTGGTCTCATAATTAGATGTAATATAAAATAAGTAAAAGCATAGTCCCCATTGTAAAAAAGAGAAAAAAGGTCTAGACCTAGAGATTAGTCACTCCTGAGATTACTTAACTAGTTGGTGGTATCTTCCTACTACAGGCATAACTGGAAGAACATCATGTGCAACAGCTAAGGCTATGAACTGTACAAACATGAGATGGAACTGGTCACCTACTGCTAACATCTCTGTATGAAAGACCACTTTGGTGCTGCAGACCCAAAATCTCAAGTCTTGTTAAAACTCCAGAAGCGGCATGAAAGGTGCACTACAAGATGCTTATCGACAACAAGCAGCAGTGATAGCCAGCAGAAATTGCCTCCTGCATAGAGAGAAACTGCAACAGTGAAGAGTTCATTGTTTGGGGCTTGGCTCTGCTGAAACTACTTTCAAGAAAACTGTAGCACCAAATCTACCTTGTGTGATTTTACAATTCCAAATTTGTGCTGTCAGATTTGGTTTCTCATGGCATATAGGCTCAAAGTCAGTTCTGTGTGGTCTTCAGATAGACAGTGTGACTAACTTAAGTGGCCATATTCCGTAAAACAATTTTTAACTGCAGTAGCATCATCTTCCATACCTACATTATAATTTGGGAGAGGAAACCTCTTAATTTCAGTTTTAGTTTATCAGAAACCTATACAGTGTGAGGGTCTTCTGTATACATGGAAAATCTCTTAGACTTGCTCCTGATGCACTCGTGGCTTTTACAGTATTCAAGGATTGTATAAGGAGAGTTTTAGGACAGAATCTGTCACTGCTTGCAAACAGTGCTAAGTAGATAATGTTTGCACAGTTCAAGAAACACCGCTTTCAAAAATTCATGGTCCTCTATAGGATGACAGTGATAAAATTTCTTAAGTATATAAAATAGTCTTTTAGGGACAGCATATTAGATTTTTGTGGCAGAAGTAACAGTGTTCTTCAAAAGGTAAGTTTTTTCTCTTTTTTTTTCTCTGTGAAGATATTAATTTATTTCATAATTAATATGACTTGAATATCTGTCTTATTCTATCCATTCTTTAAAGAAAATCAGGATAATTTTGATGATAAACTTTCCCTGCTCTGAAGCTGTTCCTGAATGCCATCAGAATTTGACGCATGCCATATAATGGAGATACAATATTTGTCATTCTTGTTACAGCCCAGGAAAACCAACAAGGTAACTGACTGTCTATTATGGTGTAGGCTCAGATTTCGTAAATGTAAAGTCATAAATGTTAGTCTCATAATGTAATTCCATTACATTTAAAATAAAGTTAAAATAATACACCATAAACAGGACTAGCTGCAATCTAACAGACCAAGTCATTTTCTAAATAAGAGAAAGAACAAAAAATTGTGGGGTTTTTTAACCTTCCTCACTTCAATTAAAAGAACAAAAACAAAAAACAAAAACCAACAGAAAAACCAAAACCACACACACAAAGACCAGCCAGGATGCATTCCCAGGGAATTCCTTATTGCAAAAAAAGAGGGTGTGAAAATTAATGCTACTCTGGGCAGATTCTTTGATACTATTAATCTGAGACTGTTGTTCAGGCTGATCTTTACTTAACTGTGATTTCCAGCCAAATCAAGACATTTGGAAATGTAGCTCTGGCTCCAGCAGGAAAGTTAGTCAAAATGTAACTTTATCTTTTCCTTCCTGAGATATAACTAGTCATAGATTTTGATCACCAAAGCAGACACAATGGTTTTGAAACCTCCTGCATTAACACAATGTATTTGCAATTGTCACGCATTCCCACCATTTTTCTCTGAATTTCCTAGCAAAATTTGGTACAGAGACTGCTTCTATACTGATGCAGAGACAGTTGATAAACCTTCACAGTTACTAGGTCATAGCCCTACTTCTTCCACAACCCTAGATCAGTGTTGAAGTTGACAAAAAGGTATAATCATAACCACTTTGTGACAAGATGCTAATAAACAGTGGTCTGGAGTAAAATATGTGATCCTAGACACTGTAAGAAACATGATAAATAAACCTTGGGGAGTGCAAACAGTGGGTAGTGATGAAGTAAGTCATCAGTCAGTGGTAGGGGAAAGGGAGATGGGAGGAATTAGTGGAGAAGGGACAATGAAATGAGTACACTTACACTGCAAGTGTCTTGCCTGAAAGACACCACATTTAGTGACTGAAGACAGGCAGTAATATATCAGCAAAAAGAACGCAGCATGTTAGAGCAGCACAGTGAGAAATGGGCACACAGACACACTTTTTATCACAGTTCAGAAAGCATCACTCAGACCAGTCATTCCCTACTGCAGTGTCATGAAGGTGGCAGATGGCAAAGTGCTAACTGCACCAGAAGGTTTTAAAAAATACTGGGGAGAAAGGAAAATAAGTTATAAGCATTTGGGGACAATCCAAGATTAAGGCTAATGAGTTATTACTGGGAGAAGAGAAGCCCTCAACTCTTGATATGAAGAAATTAAAACTACAGCAGGGAGGGAGAAAAAGCTTTTAAGCAACAAGAGGCCCTTGGTGAAGGTATACTGTGACTGAGTTCACAAAGGAGACTGACAGGCGTGCAGTTAGTATGTTGTAAAAAAAAACCCTAATTCATGCAAATGGAAGTGGGGGATCCGCCCTGAAGGCTAACAAGTCAGTCCGCATTGAAATGAAGCCACAGGTCATTCTTCACAGGTGAGACCTGAAGAATAGACGCATGTTTGTTTCATCAGGTCTTTTGCTTCTGCTGTTACTGCACATCACTCTAAATTGCCTTATGTTAAATGAAGTCAGTGCAGTTTATTTGTGGCAACATTACTAAATAAATAGAAGAAATCAGGATTGGGGAAACACCACTCTGCCCCACGCTCTGCAGCAGGATATTCCTGATAAAAGTGCCAAGAAATGGTTCACACATCCTCTATGTGCATCACTGATTCTCAGATGCATTTCACATATCCTTAGATAAAGATTGCAAGTGACAAAGTGATAGCATTTCTAGGGTGTTTTTCTACCCCCTTTCTCCACCCAGTTTTAATGAACAACAACTTTTCAGACTAATTTCTTCCTCATGTCTTTTAGCAATTTGGGACTGCAGCCTCAAACTACTTAGTAACACTCTCTCTCTGTGAAGATACTCAAAGAACAAAATTATCTCCTGAACTCTTGACATTGCGTAATTTCTTTTCATTACTTCTTCACCTGTTGTTTCTTTCATGATAAAGAGTCTAATCTAATATCAATTAGCTTAACAAGGAACTGTTTAGTTATGGAAGTGTAGGCTGTTACACAGAGAATCAGCATAGCTTATCACTGAAGTGATAGCTCACTTCAACGTTGTGATGACACAACAGGTAATGCAAATAGTTTGGGGAACGTTAGCTAAAAGCACTAGGAGTGGGGGAACTGCTTTACGGACATTTGTTATTTCCAAAAAGTTCTCCCTATCTGGCCTATATGATTTTTGCTGCACTCATAGCCAGTTACTGATGCAGTGTTCATCTCTTCAGTACTCTAAAGACATGCTTGCAGTTCTGGCAAATGTACTCAGCACTGTACAGTAGCTGTCTACAGCCTCGACAGCAGCAGAGCCACCACAGAATGGACTTTGGGACAGACTACACAGCCACAAAGTCTCAGCTTGATTTTGCAGCCTATTTCATCACAGACTGCAGAGCCATCAGCAGAGGCGGCACAAGTTAATTTAGTTAGGTGAAGTAGGGTTCCATAAGTCATAGAGATTCTTTTAGGCTGCAGGAAAGAATTATTTGGGATGGCTACCAAAATTTACTTGCAATAGCTTTTGTCAAATTCTACATTTTTTAGCAGGAACATTTAAAGCCACCATGATTATTGCTACAAGGGACAGACCAGTGTGCCTAGGCAACTGGACAATGAAGAAGAGAGATTTGTATCAGGCAGGTAGGGTGAAGAAATCTTTATTTCTGATTCTGCTCTTGCTGGTAAGGATTATTAGTGTATGCTGGCAACTTCTGCTGGTGAAGACTGCAACTTTTGCCAGTTGTGTTTCTTCCTGTACTTTCCCTCAGTGTCTGAAGAGCTAGCAAAAAAAAAAAAAAAAAAAAAGATAAGATCAGAAATCACAAGGAGATTTAGTCAAGAGTTCTACCATAGCTTCTTGGGCAATATAGACCAGAAATAAAAATATTTTCTTTATCTGGAAAAGGAAAATTTAAGGGAACTGAACAAACTGATTGATTGCTGTCATAGAAGCAGGATGAGATTAAGGAAGAATGGGAATGATTGCTTCATAAATCCTTCATTTTGAAAGATGCTAGGCCAGGTTTGAAAGCATAACAACACAAGGCTGCTTAAAACAATAACATAATGTAGTTAAAAAGATAGAATTTTGTTGGAACGCATTGTTAGATACAATGGGTAAATATTTCATAACAATAATTTTCAGTAGTGACCTTCACTGAAAAATCTTGGCTTTACAAAGAGATGGCAAGTTGGTGGGGGTTTCTTTTTGTGTATTTATACCTCCT
>VWZG01012701.1:216613-227989 GCA_013396735.1 Grallaria varia | reverse complement strand
AAAAAACCCAAAACACCAAACAGAAACAAACTCAACCCCCAAAAGCCACACCAAAACCCCTCATCAAGAAATGGAAGAGCAGGAAATATTTATCTTAACAATAGTCCTTGCACCCCCCAGAAAAGTTCTGGTTATTGAAGCCAGTCTGCGGTCCACATAAGAACCTAGCACTTTGTTCTTACTTTTATTTTCAGCTTTTAAAATATTGATTGCATACGCTATTATAGCTTTGTAAGAAACAAGTTACAATGAATCTTTTCCAGGTATTTCAAAAAGAAACTCTTAGCAAAGAAGAAGATGTGGAGCCTGAACAAGTCCCATGTAGCCCAAAGCAACAAACATTGTTCTCTGATGTTCAGGGCCCTGGGAAAGCTTCTATGTAACCAACCATCTGCTTCTTGTCCCTCCCTTACCCTCTGAATCCTCACCCAAATGCCTCAAACAGCCCAAAACTTCAAGTGTAAAGCTTAAGGTAGAGATTATTCTTATCATATGTGCTGTAGCCATAGGAAAGGAACAGACTTTATCACTAAAGAGCTCTTGGAGATACCACTCGTATTTTTGACATGCTTCCAGCAAAGTCAATGAGAAAGATTTCCTCTATCTACAGGAAGAGTATTTCTTTGAATACTCTTACGGGTTTTCAAGACATGAACAGGTAGGTGGACAAGGCTTTTCACATGATTACAGAATCACAGAATATACTGAACTGGAAGGGACTCATGAGGATTACCAAGTCCAACTCTTAAGTGAATGGCCTGCATGGGGATAGAACCCATGACTTTGGAGTTATTAGGATCATGCTCTAACCAGCTGGACTAATCGTTAACCCATGTCCTGTCTGCTCTTCCTGTGGACAAAATTTGTACAAGAAAAAATATTTTTTTCTGCTACTAAAGGTTAACCTGTTTCTTATCATCAGCAAAACATGTAAAGGAAAATACTTGTCATTTTAGCAGCTTCAAGTCTCATCCTGGAAGCAATCCAAAGTGTTCTCTTTAAGACTTTTTGTTGTTTCTTAAAATGCTGTTAAAACCTTAATTTTGTTACCAATATCAAGATATTCATAGTATAAGAGATTATAGGTAATTATTAAATTTTGCTTTTAAAATTCTCATTCTTTTCTTGCTGTGCAACTGTGTCAGGTGGTTATTATATCTTTGTTATGTGAGACCTTATATTTAAGGAAAGAATTGGATGATGTGACAGCAGGTTACTATTTGCAAAGCCAGGCTGTTTCTCCCTATCCTATGTTTCTCTGATTCTTATACTCTGATCCAAAAAGACATTTCTTTATCTGCATAGAGGTTTGGAATCTGTTCCTCCAGCAGGATCTGCAAGAAGTTCAGTATCTTGAACAAATTATCCTCAGAGATATTGCCTAAGTTTGCATAAAGTCACATAGCACTAACGCTGTGAATGTCCTTTGCTCTCTCTAAGCATATTAGGGCTTGTAAAACATGGGTTTATATATAACACCTTTGGAGTACTACACTGTGCTGAGTATAACTGCATCAGTTTTGCCTGTGAGTGAAACTTGTGATAAAGAGCCTCAGAGAAGAGTTAAATTTCTTCCTCCCACTCTCATAAGCCCCCACCTTTGATACCTTTTCTGAACTGCTTACATTGATTTCAATTTCAAGTCTAGCTCATTATGTGCTTTGAGCTATTCACTTCAACAGAGTCTTTTGATTAACCAGAGTCTAAGAATGTGACTCTTTCTGGTGTTCCCTAATTCATGGTAAGCACTAAGAACAACTTCACTGGTGTAAATGACAATGGATGAGACAAAGCCTCTATAGACATCACTGACCTCCTATTGCAGGCCTTGTTTGAAATGCCTAGCACTTAACAAAATTCTACCGTGCAGGCTTGTGTCACACTGTACAGGGAGTATCAGGATGACTGCACAGATGTTCCTGCAACCCCTACAAAACCCAGGCGTTTACCACAGAGGCAACTCCTCCTTAATGTATCCTATGCATAATAAATACAGACTTAATGATAAATATCTAAAATCATTTAGGGTGATAAGGCTATTTTTCATCATCTGCATGTTGTAAAGGGAGAGAATTGAGAGACATATGCCTTTAAACTACAGAGGGAAAACTGTTAAATTCCTGTGTGGGCAGAATATATTCATGGTTTGTTTGTTTTTATAACTACTTGTTAGCAGCTGGACATCTTTGAAGAGATGGACACTGGAAGTCATTCTAAATAGATAAGCTCACTTATACAAACAAGGAGATGGTGTGTGCTGTTTGATTTTTCTATCATACTTTGCTATACTTACCTTTGAAGAATTTGGTCATCTAAACATTATAATAAAGTGTGAGAAAAGCTGGAAAATTTGAAAATTCCATTCTGCTGCAAATGGTGAAATTTTTATTGTGACTGTAAGGAACTGATGAAATAACTATATTAATAATTAGATTAGTGTAGTGGGTTGACCCTGGCCAGATTCCAGGAACTCACTAAATCCTTCTGCAACTAGGCAGAAGGGAGAGGGGTCATCCACTTACCACCTTTACAGGCAAAACCAGACTCAAAGTGAAATAATACCTAAAATTTATTACTAACAGGATAAAAGCTAAAACAGTCTTAAAACACACACCACACACACTTTCCCCCACCCCTCCTTCTGTCCATGGGGGGTTGCAGTCGGTTGCGGTTGCTGCCGCCTGCAATGTGAGTTCCCCCACCCCTTGGGGTCACTCCTTCATGGGGTGCAGTAAATGTTGAGTCTCTGCACCCCAATGGGCCTCTGTGGGTTGCAGAGGGACATTCTGCTTCACCACGGTCTTCACCACAGTTTACACGGGACCACAGCTGAGTCCATCCCCTGCTCTGTGGGGTCCCTCCCACGGCAGACAGTCTTTAATAGACTTCTCCAACATGAGTCCATCCCTTGGGCAGCCGTTCTTCCACATCTTCTGTCCTGAGGGTCACTCCTCCATAGTGGTACAGTCCTTCATGGATGAGATGTACCAATGTGTGCTCCCCCATAGGGCCACAGCTCTCACTTGGGTAAAACCTGCTCCAGCATGGGTCTGCCTCTCCACGGCCACAGGTCTCCTGCAGGACTCTGCTCCATCCTGAGCCTCCCACAGGGTCCCAGCCTCCTTTCAAGCATCCACCGGCTCCAGCACAGGCTCCTCCATGGACTGTGGCGGGTCTCTGCACTGCAATGGTCCTCTGTGGGCTGCAGAGGTTTTAGCTCTGAGTCCTTCACCTGCTCTATGAGGTGCCTCCTCCCCCTCCTGCTGCACTGACCTTGGTGTCTGCTGTTATTCCATGTTCTCGCTCTCTGGAATTTCTTCTGCGCAACAACATTCTAATTCTTCAATATGTTATCACAGAGGCATTACTGTGATCTCTAATTGGCTCAACCCTGTCCAGGAGCCAGATGTCCCTCCTGGGGCCAAGTGTCATTGGCTCCCATGGGACAGGGGAAGCTTCTAGCAGCTTCTAGCAAAAGCCACCTCTGCAGCCCTCCCCACTACAAAAAAAATTCATCTATAGAAACCCAGGACAAATAGAAATTGGAATATTTATATTGCAATAGAACAATTAAAATATTACTTCAAATTTGTTTTATTTCAGGGATGTGATGTCAATAATAGAATATGTTAACAACAGTAATATACATGTGAGGACTGATAGGTAAATGATCCTCATCTCCTTTGTCTTTATCCAAGCAATATACCTTTACAGCAGCTGAGGATCTGTCCTAATGCTCCTCTTCATCATCTTGTCAGTGGATGTTTTCCTTTTATCATGATTTTGGGAAATTTAGGTTGAACATCTGAGCTTTATGTTTTGTTTGTGGTCACTCTGATCTCCATCACAGTAAATTTCTTAGTCACAAGCCAGCTGCTGAGAAAACTGTCTGACACGCTCATGGGTCTTACTTTGATGTCTGACATTTCCAGTTCCCCAGAGGAATGCAGTTGTCATGAGAGGTCATTATCAGGGAGACTGAGACCATCCCTTAGGTTGCCAAGGCCAGTCACATGCTGGCCTTTAAAGATCAGGACTGAAACTCTGAGCTTCAACTGTATTCAGCAGGGAGCAAGCACTGAGATCAGGGATTCACTTTTGATGGCCAGGACTGCCAAGAATTTACAGGTTGTTGTATTCTGCAAAACATGAAGATTTGGAAAAGAGAGAGTGAAAATAAAAAAAAGGACCTGAAACATCTGATTTTATTCTAGTGATCTAGTTGCTCTGTCACAGTGTCCTTGAGGGATGGAACCCTGGGGAGTGGAAGCAGGGTGGCCCATACAGGCTAGTTAGTCAGGGGCTTCACCATCCACATCCTGTCCCACCCAGTCAGGAGCAGAAAAGCTGGGGGACACTGAGACAGTCCCAGCCCCAGGAATCAAGGATGGGCTGAGGTTGGGGTGGGACATGGGTGCATGGACCTGGTCTGTGGAGACTAGCCCTGCTGCAGCATTTCTGTGGCAGGGACAGATGGCCCCAGGGGGCTGGCATGGGGTCCTGGGGAATGGGCAGGGTGGGGGAGCCATAAGCAGAGCTGGGCAGGGACAATCAGGGCTCTTAGATGCTAAGAGTACAGCACTGTGATCTGTTACTGCAGATACCTCTGCTATTAATCACAAAGACGGAGTCCCATCTTTATAATCTTACTGTTGGAGTAGAAAATGAAGCTTTGTGGTGGTTTTAAAAGTAAACCGGCAGGAGAAATGAATCCAACTCAAAAGAGTTTAGAAGTCAGAACTACAATTTAATAAAAAGATTACAATGGATACACTGATACAAAGGAAAATTGGTTTCAGCCCTCAAAACCCAGTTGTACAACCCAGCCCCCTGGGGCACAAACAGTATGGTGCTCACCAGCCCCTGTGCTGAGCACCACGTGGTCCCCTGAGTCCAAAGCAAAAAGAAAAGGAAAACCTGTTTTC
The DNA here is from genome assembly GCA_013396735.1 of Grallaria varia. Classification (NCBI taxonomy): domain Eukaryota; kingdom Metazoa; phylum Chordata; class Aves; order Passeriformes; family Formicariidae; genus Grallaria; species Grallaria varia. The sequence continues at coordinate 223,064 of VWZG01012701.1, read as the reverse complement.
CTTCCAGAAGGTTGGTGGCCGCAGTCTGGTTGAGAGCGGTAGATGCAGTCCTGTTGAGGTCCTGGTCCTCCTCTCAGTCTGACGAGTGAGTGAGTGCCTCAAGTTCCAAAACCCCAAGCTTATATATGCTTCAGTTCAGATAGGAACACCCAGTACCTCCCCCAGGGTGAGGGTTTTCACAATGGGCAGTTGACTCAGTGAGTCACAGGATATTTTTGGTCTACTTGATGGCCCATTAGCAGACATGACCCCTCAGGTTGGATGTGAAGGTGTTAATGACTCCTGGAGGGGAGTTATCACACCTGAATCATTGGTGTGAAGACAGGGAACCTTCTTATCTCTGTTTTTTCCCATGCAGACAGTCCATAGCCTGAGGTGCCAGGTGTGTCCTGGGCAGCTGTTGCAAACAATGCATCGTTAACAGTTCATGATAAATGGCAGAGAGGGTATGGAATACACAGTTCCAGTTACATTCCCACAGTGATAAACTGGTCCCAGCCACTATAACTAGGACAAGCTTTCAGTCAATAGTAAAACTTTTTCTTGCAAACTGTCCTGACTGAATTTGTCAAATTAGTGACAATGTAAAGAAGGCTTTCATTAGTACCACCTAGATGTCCTCAACAGAGGTACCCAAATACTGTTAGGAAAGTCCAAAGCTGGTCAAAAACTTCCATGCACCCACACACACATTCTCCTCACAATTTTAATTGAAACACAAATTAAGACAGTACATGAGACTGCTACAAACTGACCATCAGGCCCTGAGGATCACCCGGCACCTTCTGGTCGTCACTGCTTCTAACGCGAAGACAGTAATTTAACAATATAAGGGCTCCTAGGACATACAGCAGATGTCAACAAAGACATACAGAACTGGGATTTCGTTTACTTTTCTTTACTTTTTATTAAAATATAAGAGAATATATTCAGGGCCATTTCATACAATCTCTTAATGTCACACAGAACAAACCCAAGATTTCCAGGAAATCAGCTTAAGATGGTTTCTAATCTCAGTTGGTGGTAACTACAGACTAACCCATGTTCAGTGAAAATGAGCCTTTCTGTACTTATTTTCACATGGGTAATTGGGCTTCATGCAGAGTAAGACTAGGGAGGCTGGCAAGATCCTCCTCACAATGCTACTACCCAAGAAACATTGTTTGTAGTTGTTGGATGCAGAACAGTTGTTATCTCAGTCTAGACAAATATGTGTTATATTCTTGTACAAGTGGGAGCTCTGGAAACTCATTTAAAGTTGCCTCTGTGTTTTAAAAGGGAAATATTGATCTATTTTAAACTTTCAAAATTAAGTTGACTTTAATGGCAGTGATTTTAGAGTCACATGGAAAAAATGACATTGAACAAGGTTTGGATACCTCTTTGTTGTCAATAATTTATGGTTCATAACTGAAATGTACTTCTATATTTAATGCTCAGAATAAAAATGGAATCTTTAACAAGAAAAAGAACAAATTTGAGCAGTGAATGGTACACACTGTTAATATGATACAAAGAACTTAGACCCTTGGGAACTATTTTTCAATCCTAAAAATACCAACAAGGCGGTATGATCTAAGAGATGTAAAAGCAAAATAAATCTAAGAGCTTGGAACTGACTTTCTGCTGTTCAAGAATATAAATTGCTGCTGCTTCTTGAGTTGACATTTATTTACCATTTTGCAGTATAAGAAAGAGTCTCAAGATTAGAACAGAGAAAATTAAATTATGTTCCTGTTCCTTTGGCTGTTGGGAAGATTGTATTTTAGAGATAGCTTTAAAGGTACATGGCCAATTTTAATGGCCAGTACCTCACTAAATGTAGTTCAATCTTCAATGAACTGTGTTGGAATCACTCAGCCAGAACTAAAGAAATCAACTAATTTTGTTGCCTACTAAATAATTACTTAACACTAAGTAACATTTAGAAAGATAAATAGTGTATAGATGATATTGTCACTTTGGGGGCTGATAAGAAACTTCATGTTGAATTCCAAAGTCCAGTTGAGGATGCAGTGAAGGCATACAACAGTTTCATATCTGAGGCAGCACTGGTTTAAATTAGCTGAGCTTTTTCACAAATAGTGCTTTAACAAAACAAAGATAATTTACTGTATTCTGGGTAGACTGAGTTTCCAGGCTACAAAGATTCATTACAAGCATTTATAATGTTAATATCTTGAAATGTCTTTTATTAATACTATTTTAAGTAGATTTTTGATTTAATATTTAAGCAAATGTTCTGACCAAGCAAATACTGTGTCTGAGCCAAAATAAGGGGGACGAGATTGTAATAAAATGTATAAGATTCCTTAAAGGAGCTTGGAATTTATACTAAGCATTTAGGTATTAAAACTTTTATACCCAGGTTTCTGTCAGGCCTGTGAGAAACAGCACTTTTCATAGCTGTTTAACTAACAGTGATTGACCCAAAATATACTGTTTACTTTTATACTGATGCAAAATATACTTTCTTTCTTATATGCCTAGCTGAATTTGTTACTAGATTTTTTCCTTCCTTTCTGTCAAGTCCTTATAAACTAAATTGCCCTGAGAGAAGACAGGATGTGAGAGGAATATGTTAAAATTACCAAATAAAGTGTGTCAGTGGAAAATATTAATTGAATATAAGAGAACTGACATGTCATAAAATTAGTATGAAAAATTAATAATACGATAAAAGCTGTGCGATATGAAGTCTTTAGAGTGTTTTGAACAGGGATCAGTGCCAGAAAATTCTAATTTCTAATAATAATATCAGGAAGATGTAGAATAAAAAGGTCACTGAAACTGGGAAACACTGAAATATATTTCATCTGTTATGCTACTACGTGTTGAAAACTGTGGTAATTCAGGACTGGAAGACTGGTTTGCCATTGAGAAGTGTGGTGTTTTAATTTAGTAGCAGGTTTTTCTGGGAAAAGGTAGCCAGTCAGGAACCGCAGCTCCTTTCTCCTCACTGGTGCAAAGGGAAGGACCTTCCCGTGCTGGCGTGCAGGGACAGATTTGGTTGCTGAGTCTCAGATGACTGACTGTAAGAAAAGCTTTTTCAGTGCCTCTCCCGCATATCCTCTGGGAGGGTGATTGCAGAAACACAGAGACTCACTGAAATCACAGGAGCTTTCTGCAAGTCCCAATCTGTTTCTACTTAAAACAGTTTCCAAACCCATATTTTATGTGAGGAGCACAACTCACACATCTCTGAAACACATCTCAGCAAATGAGCTTTGCAATGAACTAGGAGAGAACACAATCACAGTTTTATTGTCTGTGTGTCAGAAAATATCTTGATTTTGTGCTTTACATTTCTGCCGTACTTGGTGCTCATTTTATAGGAGGTATAAGGCATAAGAAAGGATAAACAGAGGACATCAGGTAGATGTCTAATTTTGTTGATTGCTGAGGAAGGTCTCTTGGGTAAGGCAGCCACTTCAGTTGCTCTGGAAGAGCAGTTACCTTTGAGCTACTGTCAGTCAAATGGGGCAGGAATGGGGCTGTAGTGCTGGAACACACAGGCAGTTTAGGAACAAGAAAAATTGCTGTGTCTGGAACAGACTAAATGATCCTTCAGCTCCGTGTCATGACTTTGATAGGAGCCATCTCTAGAAAAAGATGATAAGAAAAGGCTTCATATGGAGTAGCGCTCCCCTTGATAAATGCCCTTTCCCTGGGGAAACTGTAGTGCAGGTATTTCCTGAGGTGAAAGCTGCTGCTGCATCTTTTGAATAACACTCCTCAGCACATTTTTCATCCATGATTTGTGTAACTGTCTTTGCAAGCGTTTATACTTTTGACATCCACAGCACCTCACAACAGTGAGTTCCATGGGTTTATGACCTGCGTGGAGAAGTATGCTTCCTTTGTTCATTCCAAAGCTTCAGCTTATTTAACAGGAGGGCATAAAGCATAACCTCAGATCAATGTTGCAGAGGCACAGGGCCAAGTGGAACCTCCGAAATACGACTGAGTAAGAATGGAGTAGGAACTTAGAATACAATTCTTGTCAATGTAAATCATCTATTCTCTCCTAAATTAATATCCCTAAGAAAAATAGTACCTGAAAATAAATTGAAGTATGTTAAACAAATGCATACCAGGTCAAATATCTTCCCTGAGTAACCCTATTGACCTCCCACCTAAGTTAACAGTAAAAATCTAATACCAGACAGCCCAAAAATCTAAAATTCTCTTGGTTATTGATACTATCCAGCCTTATTTGTAGTTGTAGCAGTAGAAAAATTTAAGTGAATTCTCTGCAGATCTAAGCGTAATTGAGCTTTTTTCATTAGCTTGTTATTGGAGGCAAATGCTAATTAATCAAGAATACAAATCACATTTCTCATCAAAGGGCTACCAAGCAAATGTTTGAGGTGTTGCACATAAGTGTTTCCTTTCGTACTTGAGTGTCTGAATATATGTACTAGGACTCTGGGCTGTTAAACCTCAAGACCTTTTTTCCTGAAACAAGTAAAAAGGATGCAGCAATGCTTTACACAGCAATATTTTTTGCATTAAGACAAGTATGATTCACCCCGTCATGTACAGTAACGGTTATTATGCAAATATATGCTACTTTAAGTGTAAATGACAACATTTACAAACTTAAAATCAAAGGGTACTTATATTTAAAAATAATATGATTTTCCTGTCACATGCTAAGTACATCTAACATACTGTCTGTTCACATCTGAATATACAGAGAGATTAGAAAAAGGGTTTCCCTATGATTATCAAAAGAATCTGAAATTTTGGTTGGCTTTGGTTTTACAGTTAAATGTTTTTTAATTTTTAAAAAAAATATAATTCTGTAGGAAAATATTGGCACTGATGTTAACTAAAAGAAGAGAAAGAATATGACTACTAAACATGTAAACCCCTTGTCTGAATGTGGTAATGAAAAGATCTATTTTAATTAATTATCCACTGTTACTATTAATTATCAGTTGTAAAATGCATTTCATCTGCAAAGCACACTATATTATGAGAACCAATATTTTGAAACTTGCCTTAGTTAAATTCAGATTCTTAATAACACACTTTTTAATAATAAGGATAATTAACCAGTGGTAAAAATTAGGGACGTGGTGTGTTCTCCATCACTTCCAATCTTACAATGAACACTGGATGGTGACCTATGACAGGACCCAAGGGGATGGCCTCAAGTTGCGCCAGGGGAGGTTTATGTTGGATATTAGAAAAATGTTCTTCACCCAGAGGGTGGCTGGGCACTGGAAGAGGCTCCCGAGGGAAGTGGTCACAGCACCGTCTGACAGAGTTCAATAAGCATTTGGATGATACTCTCAGGCACATGGTGTGACTCTTGGGGTTGGTCCAGTGCAGGGTTAAACACTGGACTAAATGATCCTTGTAGATCCCTTCCAACTCAGTATGTTCTGTGATTCTGTGTTTCTCTGAGATATAGTATGTCTGCAACAGAAATTGTAAGCTTGGTATAGAAACTGGTGCATAATTTGTCTGCTGTAGAGAAGGTGAAATAGATTCTCATAATATTTTCTTTTGTATTTAAAACATGTAAATTAAAAATAACTAGGTTTGTTTAATCTTAATGCTTAATTAGGATACTCAGCATGAGCTTCTGACCAGAAACTCAAAGTCTGAATAAAATTAAATAAAATGCAAGTTGGAATACTGTTTTCAGATTTTAGGATTCTACTATATTATTGCTAAGGTCAGTGACTGAAAATATTTTGTTATAGGGAGGATTTTGAAACACAATGCTTAACATGCTTGCCTATTAATTTAGAGTTATGTGTGTCAATTTGTTTTTAAAGTTTTCATATTTCCATTCCCACAACATATACATAGGAAAGATAGCAATTGTTGGTTCTAGTGAGTATGACTGCTTCATTTTTAAGGACTTAATAAAACCAACTCAACAGATGGCCCAAATCTAGGATCTTTTCAGTGATTTATCAGATAAAGGAAAATGGGAAACAATGGCACAGGAATCTTGAAACCACAACACGTGATTTCAAATACATAACACACAGATGCTGATCAGATCTTTGCAAAGAATATTTTTTAGTTCTAAAACAGAAAAAAAAAAATTGCTCTACCTCATCAATGGTTTCCCACAAGAATTTATAGGTCCAGTCAGCTAACACATAAAACTAATTATCCCTGACATTATTGGTATGGTATTCAAAGTTGTATAAATTACATCTCTAAGGGAAAGCCAATGAGTCCCATAGGTTTGAAAACAAACATTAAAATATTTACAATGTCTATTGGAAAGAAAGATGGTAGGATGACATCCCTGCTGATGATATTGTAGTCATGTTTGCATAATTTGCAGTATAGGACCTATTTTTAAATGTTGATCTTCTGAAATGTTAAAACCAAGATAAAAGAGGAAAAGAAAGGCCTCAGACAAATAACCTTTTTTTTTTTTTTTTTTTTCCTTTTTTTTGGTAAAAGAAAAAGGGAAAAG
>VWZG01012701.1:165886-203503 GCA_013396735.1 Grallaria varia | reverse complement strand
AACAAAAGACCCCATACTTGCTAGACTCTTCTCAGTTATTCTTAGCTAATAAAATTGTTATATCAGAGAAGAGAGAAAAAATTCTGTACTTTTTCAGATGAACAGAGCTGTAAACATTCATTAAGTCCCTTTAGAACTATACATGAGAAAGGTACTCCATTTTTTTTATAATACAGACTGCAAGCATGACTTTCCCTTTACATAACACAGTAAATAAACTTTTCCCTAAACACTAATTTAAATTAAGCACAGGCCATGATTTTGGCTTTCATTATCCTCGCCTTAATCCACTTGTTCCTTTTCCCCATGTGCTTTCCCCCTGTTAAGCTTTTTCTGTGCTGTGTCTAGTTAGACTCAAATTTCCTTGGACTGGAGACATCTTATTGATAGGAAACATCCATGACCTGTGTTACCTGTGGTCCTGGGCAAACACTGCAAAGGTCCTACAACATTGGCTACTCCTAAACTGCTTATAACATCTCCAACAGGAGTGGAAGTGCTCCCATCATATATGGGATGGGAATAGGCTTTTGCTAAATGTAAAAGCAATAATTCAAGCAGATTAAAAATTCAAGAGCAGGTAAGAAATTACTGACCATACCCCCCATTCCCCATCTCCCTGAACCACTGTGGGGAGGAGGAGGGGTGGCGGAATGGTGGTTTTAAGATTATTTTACTTCTTATTTTCGTGCTCTGGTTTTGGTAATAATAAATTCAATTAACATCCCAAATTCGAGTCTATTTTGCCCATGTTGGCATTCAGTGAGTGGTCTCTGCCGATCTTTAACTCACGAACCTTCAAGATCCTTTCCCTCCACTGCCCACTTGTGGAGGAGAATGATCCAGCAGCTTTGGTGCGTCCCGGCGTTCAGCCAGGGTCAACCCACTGCACACAGTATTAAGACTTCACCTTCCTTAAAAGCAAATAAGTTTCCAGTCACACTGTCATCTCAGCTATATTACATAAACATAGTATTTTATTTTTCTTTGTCAATAAATGTGTTTCTTTATATGTTACTGTTCAGGCTAAACGCATATATATTTCTGGTTAGCAGTTATAATAGCATAGTAATTATACTGGAAAATATCAGAGCTATACGCAGCAGCTGAAGGTTTCTTTCTCTTGAAATGTTTGCATTTCACAGCAGCTTGCAAATTTTAGAGATGCAGACGTAATTATCATTAGGGTTTTTTTTTAATCCCATTTCCCCCCCTTTTTTCCCCACCTCCAATTCTAATGAGTTTGTTAATATACTTCTAAAATAGTGTACACCTTTAAATACTAGAAAAGTCAATGTCAGTCTTTGTAGGTCATTTTAACTTCTCTCTGAATCAAACGTGTCAATATTAAGTGAAGCCTTAACCAAAATAACTACCAGAAAAGGCAGCACCTGTTTGATTAAACTTACTTTGGTCTCCTTGCTGTTCTGTAGAAGGGTCAGTCACCCATAAAATGTGGATGGGCAATATGAGGTCTGCTTTCCCATCATTTCATGGTGGAATAAATATGTTACAGTTTTGATTACCAGAAAATGTAGTCTCTAAAACAATCTAGTGGTTTTCAGGGATCTATAGTTTCCTTTGATGATTAAGAAATGGCTTTAAAAATGGCTAGTACTGCAGGCTATAAAGCCTCATCTAGTCAGTCACCAAGTGTCTTCAGTTGATGTTGAATTCATTATCATTTAGGAGTGTTGAACATGTCCTTGGCTGCATTTGCAGCTACCAATCACTTGGGAGAAATCTTTCTGAATGGTCAACAACTTGTGTTAATTTACCAGAACCACCTGGACACCCTGTGAATCTCATATAATGTACCTTGGAAAGTTACTGACTTTTGTGGGTTGCGCAAGATTTCTTATTTGTATGTTATCCAACCTGTGTTCATTTATCTTGTTAAGCACTCTATTTCAGTAATTCTTAGTTCTGGGGTCTTTATTCTATGTTTGTTTGTTTGTGTTTTCTTTTTTTTTTTCCTGTCCTTGTTCCCTGTCTTTATTCTTCAAGAAATAAAATTTTTCATTCTTTTTCAAGGTTCTTAATTTTCTATTTCCCCAGCCTTTTACTTACTCCCTTCAATTTTTTTCCTTCTTCTGCTTTATATACTTATCACATCCCCTTTGCTGCTGACATACACACAGACTGTCCTGCATTTGCTCATTTAGCTTTGTTCTCATGAAGCTTATCTTTCTCTGCCACTTTCAACCTAAAGACTCTTACCTTCCTCCTATTGCCTTCTTTTTTTTTGCACACACTCTGAGATTCAGTCCAGTTGTTCATGTGCAAAGATAAGCTACAAAATTGTTGCTAAAAGTATCAGAAAAAAGAAAAAACCAAACCCAAAAAACCTCATTTTTGACAGGTTTTGCACCATGTCAGGATTCTGTCCTGCGCGTTGTTGCCTTTCTTGAACTGTAAGAGAGGACAACGTCAGATGGAAACATTATAGGAAATTCAACAAACATTGAAAAAAAGGACTAATTAGAGTCAAAAGAGAAATATGACCTATTTTTATTAAATATTTGGGTAGATCTATGATACAAGAGAACTGAGTAGATAAGGCGAATATGGTAAAACTTATTCATGTGGAACTCAGTGAAGTGACAGAAGTTGTGTTACTTGTGGGAATGTCTAGCAAAGGTGGAGATGACAAAAAGAGGAAAAAGAGGAAAAATAGGCTGAAGTAGGAACTAGAATAGTAGAATATCTTGCTTACGATAACAAATAAGAGTTGGATATTAGGCCAGTTATACTAACAATTATTTGTATAAGTCAGCTTTTGAATATAGTATTGTATTAAACAATCAGAATATGTAAAAAGCACAGCAGTTTGGTGTTGCTATCAAAAACCCCAGACATGGTCTTTGAAGTATTTCAATTATTCCAAGGAATATTTTCCAAATATTTCTACTATATGTGAGGAAGTATTTACATAGGGAGATAGAGACACCTTACCAAACTGCTGTACTAAAATTTGATGAGCCAAGTTGAAGAAAGATTGAAGGATAGAAACAAGCTAGCTTGGCTGATGAAGCAGAGAGAATTGCTTGTGCTAGAACATGCTAAAAGGGCTTGTTCTGCTAAATCTTCAGTGAAGGCTGAAATAAAACATGATCACCCTTTTCCCATAGGAGTTTTAAAGTCCATACACCTGGACAGTGTGAGGAGAGCCATGTTTGTATGAAAACAAATGATGCTACTAATCAAGAATAAATATATGGTAGAAATATTAGTAGGTTTTAATTACCACTGTAAAAAAGAAGAACAAAGCCTTAAAAGCGGTTGATTTTAAGAAGAAATTTGCTTTATTTCTGCACAGGCTTTAGTAACATGATAGAGAACAGTATTTGCTGACCTGAGAGGTCTTGTTCAGTTCAATATTTTCATGGTTCTTTACCCCAAAGCTGTAGATTTATTTTTCTTACTGCAGATTAGAACCATGATGGATTAGCTCCAACTGCTCATCCAGTTTGTATTGCATCATCAGTTTTATTGAGGCAAAAACTGAACTGTGAGCTAAACTCTGAACATGGCCTATTGTTCAAAGTGCATTATACCTTAAATACAATGTTCATTGTGTCTTATGAACAAAGTAAAACATTTTCACTAGCCTGCATAAGCAGCATATTTTGACATCTACTCAAACCTTGCTTTCTACAGAAAGTTGCCAAGGGAGAAAAGTAACATGAAAACAGCATAGTCTCAGGCGTAAAGAGTTTTGGTTGATTTTTTTTGTCTCTAGATAGACATCAAATCCAACTAATACCCTCAGAAAATCCAGTGATGGAAGAATTGCATACCTCTGAAATCCACTGCTCAGCTATTTTCTTACAACTGCAGCCATACAAAAAAATGAATTGAATGCAATATAACTCTATATTAAAACACTAGAGGATAAACGGTTGAATATTCTTATTTCTTCATATATTCTTACATTCTGAGACCTTTGGTAAATCACTGAAGATCCCCCCAAAATGCAAACAAAAAGTAAAGATGCATAATTTTTTGTTGCTTACAATATTGTTTTGACAAGCCACAAATTCAAAATAGAAATTACTAGTTAGCTACAAAATATAAGAGACCTCTCAAATTTGAGAGATGATGTTGGATAGAGTAAATCTGTCTGGAAATGAAAATATAAATATAATGAGTATATGAATATTCTTAATCGCTGAGAAAATTTTCAGAGAAATTACTCTATTACATTCTGTTTTTAAAATAGAATTTTTTCCTTACTTGCCTTTTTGCTTAATGTGGTGGTTTCTTATAACACCATGAATAGGAATGGAAACATTCTTTTTGTAAAGGAAACAAAACACATATGTACCATTTCAAAGGGGCATTTTCTTGCATTGCATCATAACCAGATATAGATGCTGTGGGAGGACCTATTTGGACCTTTTGCATTTCTACCCTCCCCTAGAGGTAACACAATTAACATGCTATTAGTGAAATGTGCTGGTCCTTTTTGTTAGACATTCTGCATTCGGGAGTCTGAAAGGATCTACAGTGTTGCTTTGGAAATACAAATTATGCCAATACAATGGGAGGGCCGGGTGAGATATAGAATAATGAAGGATAGGAAGAGAGTTATATGGCTTTTTGTCCCCTATTAGATTCACATCAGGACAGTTTTTTCTTTGATTGATGCCTAAAAATGACAAAAATCTGCTAAGATGACTTTACATACATCTCACAGTAACTGCATTTCATTGATGTTCTTAAAAAAGTATCTTGTTCGGTCTCAATTCACAATGAATTCCCATGGTTCTAGACGGGTAGTAGTTCTCCTTCGTACTTTTTAGCATGAAAAATGAAAGGAAGACTTACAGTTATGGGATTTTCTCCAGTCTCTCAAGAACATGTAGAAAGCATATTTACACAGGACATGTCAGTGCCATTTAAAGATAGTCCTTTTTTTCAAATGAACTTTCTCAGAAATAAGGGGCTTTGTAAAACATGTTAGCTTGGTGTGGCATCCTGGCTACCAGGGACCCATTTCTTCTGCCTAGATCCACTTCTGCAGCAAACTCTCTGGCTTATAGTATGATAACCATAGTTATCTATATGCAGAAGTGCTTCTGTAGCTGAATACACCAGGGACTTTCAGAGTTCCAGCTATTTTCTTGATGAGGCCATGCAAATGTTAAGTTAAAAACAGATTAAATTCCTTATTTATGTTGTGTGAAATCTTTCTGAAGATGTCAATTGCAAGCAAGTACAGTATGTTGTTAGTCATATAAGCACGTCATAGAACGCTAGAACATAGACTATTTAGATCATGTATTTGAGTAGGACTGCTTTGTGTACTAAACTCTCTGCGATTCCTGTCTGGACATTGTATTTCCTTTTTCAGAACCACTTATTGTTTCTGGCTCTTTTGTAGTCTTACAGGGATGTGTCTTCTGCAAAGGTGACCTGATTTGCTCCCTTCCTATAAATTGCAGTTCAGTAGCATCACCTCAGAGGAGAACAGGGAATGGCATTTTATCACCTCTGGAGCTGTGTAAGGGTAAGGTTGAAGTGTGCCAAAGGGAAAATGCATTTGATTGCTGTTTGCACTTTGTTTTCTCTGTGACTATATAAAAGAACTTCAGTCTCCAGAGTTATAATTACAGCAATTTACACAGACACTAAGTCTGTGCACGTGGATCTGGTACGCTGAAGAATAAGCTATTAAGAGAAGAAGGCAAATCTCATGATTTTGGCCTAATTTTGGTCTGATTTCTTGAGTCTAGTGGGGAGACCTCCCATTCTCTGAGGCTGGAAAAGAAATTCAGGTTCTGTATACCTTTCAATTTTGTCAGCCATGATTGGAATTTAGAAGAATAGGCAGCACAATAGTTAGAAGCCATTTGCCAATAACTTGTCATTTATAACTGAAGCTTAAACCATACAGTATCTGATCTCTATCAAAAAGTAGCAAAATAAAATTCACAGCCTTGAGCTGAAATGTTAATCCTTCAATTTTTGATTTCCTAGGACTTCCTCACTGTGTGTAATATCTTTAATAACAAATCTTTTAAAATGAACACCATAATATTTTAGCAAGGTAAGAACTTTTTTTAAACTGTCTAAAATATTTAATGGGGAAAACTTCATGGAGGCATGTGAGTTCCACATCTGAAGACTTACTAAATCAAAAAAGAAACAACACCTCTGTACATTCACATCATTGTAATAAATGCACAAAAATTTAAGAGAGCATAGCTCATAAAAAATATGCAGCCATTTTAAATGCTTTGAACAGCAACAATATGATTCCTGGACTTTGAGCAACTTGAAGACAATGGGTAATCTACTGTGTAATATCAATGCTGAAATGCCATATTCATTACCGTACATTTCACCATGATAAAAAATTCAGAACAAAGACTTCCAGCTAAGAAAAAACAAATCCTCTCAGTGGAGAAGAGATATGGCCTTTTATGCTAAGATTAGTATTATCTCTAAGAGGCAAACAGCATTACACAGGATCTGTCTTTGATATGTGATCTATCTTACACTTTAAAGAACTCCTATTTGTTATTTATGGAGTTTATTCTGCTGATGAGAAATATAATTATGCAAAGAAGCTGCATAATTAGTTACAACTGTCTGCTTTTGTAATGTTTTTTACAATGGCAAAACATATATTTGTGGAAAAAATTAGCTGACTAAAAAGTGTCCCACTGTTTAAAATGTCATCATTAACAAAACTGACAATAAAAATTAGAATCATTCTGTGGTCTTCAAAACCTGGATGACCTGCTTTTTAGGTATAAGGGAGAGAGTTGTTACAGCTGCTTAGTGCTAAAGTAAATTATATAAATAAATAAACAAACACTAGATTAGTTAACACAGATCCTAAGAAATCACACTGAATATGCTTTCTGGATCACTCGATTATAGTGTCCTGCCTGCAGCAGCAGAGACTACCAATTGCAAGAAATACTATAGACAATTACAGAAAAATGTGTTTAGAAGGACATTCTCTTTGTATCATATTTAATTAGTCATTGGTTTATGCCCTGAGGCATAAAGGCTTGAATTCCAATTATTTTATCCTACTTAATATTCAAGGTTGTGACTATTCTCAGTCTTCATATCAAATTGAATCTTTCTAGTATCTTACTGAGTTAATATGCATCTTTAGCCATCTGCCTTTTGTTGACTATTAACTTTTGATAATGGGTACCATTGCTGAATTATGCACAATGTAACAAAGCATTTTCATTTATTGCTTTTAGATATGGTTTTAGTTTAACTGAGTATCCCCTTTCCTTAAATTAAGAAATTACATGGACAAAACCAACCTTAATTTCATATCTGTATGAAGTTCCTTCTAATTAATTTGCACCCGTGTATGAATGCAGTAGATTTTAGCTATTCTGCTATTTAAGACTTTCCATCAGATAGGCAATTTCACTATTTCTGTCTTACTTTTGTCTATCACATGTGTATCATTTTTTTTTCTGAAATTCTAATATTAGAACAGATGGATATTCTCTGATTTATTTGGTGAAGTTATAAAATTTAAAATATTAGATGACATCCCATACTTTGATTTCCAAACCTTTTGTTTTTATCATTGGTAGGGGATGATGAATCCTGCAGCCTGAAAGAGCCAAGGCTGCAGCATCTCCATTCCTCTAGATTCAACCAGGAGTGATTCTGAACACATTTTCCCATTATTCACAACAAATGTCAGTGGCCATAAATAAAGTAATTAATTTCTGAAAATCTGCCAGTCAGAAGCAGACTTACTAATACATATAGATGAAGTTGGACACCGATTCAGAACTGCTCTAACAATCAAGACATTTGATAAGTCATCCATCACATATATTTGATTCTGCACTGTATATTTTAGCTCTGTTTAATTTGCATTTATGTGCAGGAGATGTCTATGTATTAGTTCTGCTATTATTTTAACCCCAGATATTTAGAAAGAAGTTACAGTTTCAGTAGGTCTCTTCTTAATCAGGTAACAGTTTTCCACCTTGTATCTTGTACTAATGTGAGAGAAATTGCCTGATGCAATGTCTTCTCAAAAAATTATATTTATTTCAGATAAATTTCATATTTGTCATTTAATATTTATTTGGGGTTAAAAAGTATTTTGAACCTGTAAATCAGTAATTGACCTTAATTCACCAGGCACCTTCTTTAGCTGACAATCATTATACCCTTTAGTAATCAAAATTATGTTGGGAAGTTTGGAACATCTGTAAGTACACAAAAATAAATGAAAACAGAAAAGGAATTTGTAAAAAAAATTATAAAAATCCTTTGTTTATATTCTAAGCGTGCACAAAGACAGATGCTTGTTGCACTTAATCTACTGCAGGTATCAGATATCACACTGAGTAGCTTAGCTTCTTTGGGTTTGTTGGTTAGTGCTGTCATAGCTGACTAGTTTTATAAAATGATGGGACTGTCAGTCTAAATTTAATTTTCCATGATCTTGAGACGGAATAGCTGTAAGATTGTGCAAACAGAAAACCCTATTCATAGACTAAGAAAGTTTCTATTTTTTGTGAAATTAGAGATTATTTTATGAAAAAAAATTATTGTTAACCCGGAACATGACTTTTAATGCTGTATTTCTTTTATGTACTTCCTATAAGTCATCAGTTAATATGTTGTGTTCCAGTTGTACTCTGGTTGTGGCTTGTGTTAATTTATAAAACCATCAGCTTGAGAGGATTCCAATTGGAGATGCAGTTATTGGTTAAAAGATTGGGCTGCTACTATGCAATATTATTTTTAAATAACCATTTTTCCAGTCCAAGGAATTTCACTTGCAATACAACACAGTGTCCACAGTAGGCATTTTATTTCTTTCTATTTATTTATTTGTAGTCAATAGTTCTTTTCCTGAGCACATGTAACTATAATAAAATTGTAGTGTCAACAATCTTTACATTAGACATTTATTGAAGACCACAGGAACTTCTTCTGGAAAACTCTTCAGCAGAAAATTGCAGTTAGCTGCACAAGGGAGAGTTTTTGGGATGGAGAGCAATAGGTCATCTAATTTGAAATTTTAAATGTATTTCTTGAAAACATTTTTTTCCTAGACCGTATTTATTACTATTAGAGAGGTTTAGTACTTGTTTGATTTCAGAACACAGGCATTTATCAACATCTTTATGAAGAGAAACTGTCATATATTGTCCTAAATCTCCTTCTTATTCAATGACAAATTTAGTCCCCTCAAGAAAATTGTCAGTCTTGTATGGTCCAAAATGAAACAAAAATGTGACTTTTATCTTGTTCTCTTGTCTGTCATAAGTTTTAAACAGGTAGTTGTTTGCCTTTGTCCATCACTTACTATAAAATATACCTCAGAATGATTTTGTAACATATGGTTTCATTGAAGTATGTGACTATTTTTCTAGTTACGGGTATATAAGTTTTGATGCAGAGAGGAGTACTATCTTAGGGCTTAAAATTCCACAAACTGAAACCTTGAAAGTCATCTACATATGAAAAATGATTGAAACTAATGATGTGAACAATTTGATTAGCATATCCAGTGACATGTTTTTGGATCTGTATAATAATTTTCTTTGCCAAACATATTTCAAAAAGTAATACAGCAAAATAGAAAACAGACTAGATCATCTCAGATGTTCCTTAGACTTTCGAACATTATCTGTTGTGCTGTTAAAAGAGGTTTGTTTGCTCAGGCTTAGAAGATACTATTTGTACAGTTAATGTCAAAACAAATAAGCTGGAAGAAATACACTGTCTGAAGAGTACTCGAGTGTGCATCTTATCTTTTTCTTCTGCTTTGAAACAGTTGTACATACCAAGTGTGCTCATTTCCTGTGCTCTGATTTGTTAGATGATGTTTATTCATCAGGAAAGCTGAAAGAAATGAAGTAAAACCCAGAAAGATATTTTAACAGATTAATAGAGATAATGAAGAAGATGACAACAGCAAGGAATAAAGATTATTCTGCTATGTTACACTTTCATATTATTCGAGATTAGTTTTTACTGAGGTCAATGTTTTTACAACGGAATTCCATGGAAAATATTCCTTTGTTCTCACCGGGAGAAAAGTGAGCCCTCAGCTGCCTGACCAGTGCCTTTGTGATAAAAGTGATATCTTTTAACATTTCATTTTGGAATTTGGTAGAGTTTAAGGAACAAACAGAAAAGTATTTTGTAGTACAAAGTAGTGACGAGAAGAGGTGTTTGCAGCAGGTAAGTAAGAGACATCTGAAGACGGAGTGAGGAGTCTGAGGTCTGCTGAAATTTCTGGCAAGAATAGTTCCGTGTATCTTTTTGGAAAAAGCAAAACAATTATTCAATAGGAATCTTACAAAAATAAGCAGAAGTGGAGTGTCTGAAGAACTAATGATTGGTCTAGGAGTGATGTCACAGTTGGGAGAGTAACATAGCAAAAGATTAAGAAAAGAAAGTGAAGTGAGGGTATAGCTATTAAGGGTTGAACAAGTTTTAACTACAAGGGAAGCACATGAAAAGACAGTAGAAAACAGAGTAAATCTAAACCACCTGTTAGAACACTGTGGTGCCAGGAACTCCTGGGAGAATGTTAGTTGGCACAAGTGATACAGAGACTGTGTTAAGGTTTAAGACAGTTGTAGGATCATGCCTAGGTTCTGGCACTGTTTTGTTTACTTGGACATGTCTCTGATCCCAAGTTCATTCCAAGCTAGACCAGGAACAATGGTGAGTGCTTTATGGTGCTACTGCACATTGGGCTCAGAAACCTGCCTAGCAATTCTGGCAGCAATAAATGTGCTGCTTGTGGTTTTTATATATTTCTTTTCAAGTAAACTTGACTTTATTTTCACCCTCAATTGTAATGGCAAGGATTTTCAGGGAAGACAGTCATTGCTAGGGAAGAAAATGATGTTCAGCCCCAAGGGCTCAACAAGAAGAAGTGTGGGAAGGATCTAACCAGACTAGAGGGAACAGTCAGTCCAAGAGAAAGTGCTCTGAGAACCCACGCTGGCACTTTATTAATACCTCAGAGAAACCTAGACTGATGCTTCATTTCTTAGCAGTTTGACTCTTTTCTTGGCTCAGAAAGACTGGTACTACTGGAATTTGTTAGCACTCAAATAAATCTGCTCCTACTTTACAGGTGTGTTTATAAAAATACAGAACATACTGAAATTTAACTTATCTTTTTTAAAGATGTGTTCTTAGCTCCTATAAAAACTGGGAAATTTACCCAGTAACAGGTTTGAGGGGTCTGAGAGCACCCCTGCCCCTGGGGTTTGGCCCCCAGGGCCCATTGCCAGCCAGGAATAGCTGGTGAAGGTGGCAGAGGCTCCAGGTGCTGTGAGGTGGCCATGGACAGGGCCAGTCCCTGGACCAGCAGGGACACTCCCAGACATTTTCTTTAGGAATGCTACTATAATAACATGTTGTTGGATTTATTTTTTTTTTTAACTTCTTCATTTTTTTTCCTTTAATCAGGTATAAGAAGCCTGAACTATTTAACTTCTAGGTCTAATACATCTGTGTTTTCCCTGATGCTGAAACATGATACACCAGAACATAGTCTGTGAGATGTCAATTTCTAATTGTTCTTCATGTCTGCTGGCTATATTCAGATGACTCTGGCCTTGATCATTGTTTTAAATCAAAATACTAGTAACGGTAGTTACAAATTATATTTTCTTAATAACATTTTGTTTATGTAAGTGTTAATTTCTTTATTTGTTTGTCTTCTGTTGAGATGGTTTTCTCATTGGTACGAAGGATGATAGGTTTTTAACATTCAAACACACTTTCAAAAAAGATTTTCAAATAGAAATAAATCCAGAACTCCAGGCATTCACCAAGCAGCACTTTTCTTTGAGACTTGGAGAAGAAATACCAAATTCTTGCTCAACTCTCCCCTGTAGCTGTATTGTTCTCAGACTACCTGTAAAAGAAAGGATTTAACTCCTTGCAGAAGAGAATGCCTAAGGAAAAGTACATATGCTATTTCCATGAAATGCTTCCCAGCCTTCAGCTATGTTCAGGTCAAAGTAATTCATGAGCCTGATGTGATTTATTTGTTTGCCAACTTTCCAGATGATCTTTCTTTCAAGTTTTGTGCAGTTCCTCCTTGAATCTGTGTACATTTCCTGCACTTAGCATAGATTTTGACACAGTGTTCTATTGCTCTGATACCCATTCAGAGAAGAACCATTTTCTTTTGTTTGGTTTGAATTTGATTCCTGCTACCTTCTTGTGATGGCCCATAATTTTTTTGCTGGAAGACACAATGAATTGTTGATCCTTATCCACCTTCTCTATGACACTCCTGGCTTTGTAGACCTCTATTACATCTGTGTAAGCCACCTCTTGCCCAGGTTGAAGGGTCTCAGCCTATCCCATTTTTCATGTGGAATTGTCTGCTCATATGGGAGTTGAGGATTCCTTTGATAATCCTTGCTGCTTTTACCTGAAACTTTTCCAGTTCTAAAATAACATCTCTTTGTTCTTCACTTCCCTATCCATGTTTTCAGAGTTCTCTTGCCAATTGTTTAATACTCTGTTCATGTTTATGTTACACAGGTTTTCCAGCCTTCTACGTTGATTGATTTGATCAGTCTTGATTTATGTGAGGAGCAGGTGACAGCAATGAAAATGGGATTGTTTAGAAGGCAGCATCAAATATGTTCACACTGAAAGATTTCCATGGGGCATTTAGTCTCATAGTAGAAAGGGATGATAGCAGATAGAAAAGCACATTTTCTCAAATGACTACAGGGACTTCAGTGCAAGCTTAAATGCTTAGACTGTAAACAGAATGTGGAGGACGGTGTGGCAGAAGGAAGATCACAGCTGAAGAAGATGACTTTTCACCTTTTAGCAGAGGTTACTGTTCTAGAAGATCTCTGCCCCTTCAGATAGAAAAACAATGCAGTGATGGTAAGTGTTCAGTCTAATAGATGAAGAAGCTGGAAAAAAAATTTGTCTCCTCAAGCTGACAATCCTGATTATTCTGCTCCTCTCTACATCCTACACGTTGCATTTACAGACAGCATAATTAAACTGTACTCATTTCTTTAGTCTTTGCAAACATCCCCCACCTCTGCATGAAATCTTACTATAAAAAGTGATTTCCCATCTATTCTCTGAGGGGAGGAGGAGGTCTGAATGCACACAAAATTCAGCATGTGAACAACACCATAGACGTGCCAGTAATTAGTCACCCTTACAGTGAAAAAGTGTTTCCTGATGTTCAGAGGAAACCTTCTGAGTTTCAATTTGTGCCCATTGCCTCTGGTGCTGTTGCTGGGTGCCACTGACAAGTGTCTGACTGCTTTCTTTCCACTCTTGCTTCAGGTATTTATATGCATTGATAAGATCCCTTCTAAATCTTTTCTTCTCTAAGCTGAACAGAGAAAGGATGTTCCAAGTCCTTTTATCATCTTTGTGGCCTTGGACTCTCTCCACTATGTCCGTGTCCCTCTTGTATTGGAGTGTCCAGAACTGGACACAATACTCCAGGTGTTGCCCCACCAACAGTGCAGAAAAGGGCAGAATAACCTCTCAGTCTGCTGGGAACACTCCTTATGCAGCTCAGGGTACCATTTGCTTTCTTTGCAGCATGTTCTGGCTCATGTTCAAACAGGCGTCTACCAGGACCCTCAGGTACTTCTCTGCCAAGATGCTTTCCAGTTGGCTGGACATCAACACATATTGGTGCATGGTTTGTTCCTTCCCGTGTGAAGGGCTTTGCACTTTCCCTTGTTAAAGTTCATGAGTTTCCTGTGCACCCATTTCTCCAGTCTGCTGAGGTCTCATTCTCCGTGGCAGCACGACCCTCTGGTGAATTTGCCACTGCTTGCAGTTTTGTGTCATAAGTAAACTTGACAAGGACACACTGTCCCATCAACCAGATCATTAATGAAGATGTTAAACAGGACTGGGCCTAGTACCCAAAGTACACTGCTAGTTACTGGCCTCCAACTAGACTTTGTGCTGCTGATCTCCCCACTCTGGGTCTGGTGGAGTGGTCAGTGGCCCATTCAGACAGTTTTCAATCCACCTCTCTATCTGCTCATTCAGCCCATTCTTCAACAGCTTATTTATGAGGATCTTAGGGGAGGCAGTGTCAAAGGCCCTAGTGAAGTCAAGGCAGACAGTATCCATTGCTCTCTTCTCATCTACCAAGCCAATCATTTTGTGAGAGAAGTCTATCAAGATGGTCAAGGATTAATTCCCGTCTGTGGATTGCTGCTGATGACTTCTTTGTCCTTCATGTGCCTGAAGTGTTCTCTATGTCTTTTGAAATTATAACATTCGTTTTGGTTTTTTTTGGCTGCTACCAAGCCCTGGGATAATGTTTCTAAGGAGTCACTTAGAACAGCATCGTTTGGGCAAGGGGTATTGAGAAACCACTGAAAACTCAAGCAGCTTAAGTAAACTGTGGATATACAACTGAATGTGTCTTTACTGAATGGATATTACAGAAAATAGGTTGGATCTTCCCTAGGAGACTATATTTATCTAAGTGTTCACTAATTTCATCTCAGTATTTACGAAAAGCTCCTCTCAATGGCCTTGTTCTTAGTGAGCTGACACAGGGTGCCAGTCACCCTCCCAGACACTCCAGTTTCCCAAACCTGCCCTGCTTCCTGGCTGGAGACAGTAGGACGGACCCGGCTGGTGAGGCCCCTGCCCTGACAGATCCTGTGTGTCTTCAGATGCCTGGTCCCAGGGAGCTGCTGGTCTTTGCTGAGCCAGGACACAGCTCTTCTTGGTTATGCTACAAGCACCTCCAGAGGGTTTTTTGCTGCTATGACTTTAGATGAAAGTTTTATTGTTAGTTTTTATTCTTTTCACTATTTGCTCCTCAAACCCTTTCTTGGCCTTCATAGCAGTACTCTTTACATCTAAACTGTTGAAATTTATGAGGCTTTTCATTTACTTTGTTTGTGTACAACAACGTTTTGAAAAATACTTTCTGGTTTCCAATACTATCTTTTGCATTGCTGAATAGCCATCCTGGCTTTCTTTTTTCCTTTTCCAAATCTCTTTTAGTAGTTGATCTGCACCACTGCTGTGACTGTTGTATGGTCTCCTTCAGAAGTTTCCATGCTGCTAGAAAGACTTTAATTCCCTTAGGTAACTCTCCAGGTTGCAGGTAAGTCTTTCCTCATTTTTACACAACCTTCTTCTCTGAAGTAAAGCACAATGGTAGTACGTTGTTTGGTCATTGTTGGTCCTGTTGAAACTATAGTTATATATTCACATAATTTTTTGCTCAGTAGTACTGCTATAAGATTTTGTAAGCTTTGCTCTGCAATATTTTTATTTATATTCCGCACATTACTCACTAACAAGATTATTGCAGCTTTCTGTTGTATCTGTAATTCTTTGGGGAAATATCATGTTAGTTTGAATCCCCTTAGGCTGAAAAAGAATTCCTGACATGAGGGAGTCAGACAGAAAGAGGATGATTTAAAATGTTCAGAAGCACATTCTCATTAATAGGTCTGTGAAGTTATTTACTGTAGTTTACTGTACACCAAATTTTGGATAAGGTCATGATTGTGGATAAAATCTGCTATAAAAAGTTTAATGGCTTTTGGATTTCAGGAGGTTCAACAGGGCAATATCTACTTACTCATATTGTGTTTTTCTTCAGTGGCTGATTTCTGTCCTATCAGCACCGTAAAAACTCACACCTGTCACAATATATCTGTGCCTTTGTTTATTGATATCTTTGTCTTTTCCAATCCTCTTATTTTTATATTTCTGTCTAAGCAAAGGTTTTTTGGAAGCAGTTATTGGATACAGTGCTCTGAACTGTGAAATAAAATTTTATCTTCATTTGGTTTATGCTGAAATATTTGTTTACTTTGAATTCTAGAAGGTTTTTTTTTTCCAATATTCTAAAATCTATTAAAATGCAATGTTTAATTCAAAGTGTATTAATGCCTTTTGTTTCACAGATCAGCACAGAAATGTTTTTAATTAACTGAGAACATTTCTTTGCAACTGAAATAATCCATACTCTTTCTAAATAACAACTTCTCCGCTGTTAAATACTGCACTCTCAAACACTTTACAAAGAAGGATAGACTCCTCTCTTTATGTTTAATAATCTGAAGTAGTCTCAACCTGTAAATAGCACAGTGCTTGAAATGGAGAGAAACAGATCAGAACATTTGCTAAATATTATCCCTTTAGGAACAGTGAAAATGAAATGCAGAGAATTTAAAGGAATTGCTGCAAACCCTGTGAAGTCAGCATGACAATTATGGCTTGAAAGCCTCTTAATTGATCGGTCTGTTGACTTCTTCTGTCAGGAATGGTAAATCCCTGCTCTTGCCTTCTGGTTATGAAGCACTTCATAAGACATCAGAACCCTCTGAAATGACTACCCAGGGAAGAAGGTGCTCTGCTAATAATTTCAGTTTGGTTTCAACAAGGCTAGCCTTTGAATAAGGTCCGTCATAGAAAGATTTAGGTTGGAGACAACTTTAAAGATTATCTAGTTCCATCCACCAAAGCTATATTTGTGTTAATTAAACTTCCCTATCTGACCATTCATCAGACTGACTCTGGTGGTCACGCCTGCACCACCCGAGCTGTGAGCGAGGCCCCTTGCCACCTGCACACTGCACACCAACATAGTTAGACCAGGTTTCCTTACTGGCTCGACCCCAGTTTTCCTATATCAGAGACTCAAACATCTCAATCCTTAAAATAATTTAATCATGAGGCAATAACAAAATAACAGCTTGAGCTGGGTGCAGGCAGGGAGGGACCCTGAACACAGGAAATCCTGTGGTTTCATACCCTCACAGCCTAAGCCTGAAAGTCTGGAGTCCTCAGCTCCTGCTACCTCTCTGAGTGTCCAGTCACCGTGCCTGGGGGAGCTTTGCCATGCAGAGGGTCAGCAGTTCACGGCCTCTAGTCTTGAGCTCCTGACACCTGGAGATCAATCTGCAGCTGGCATTGCAGCTCATTTGAATAATGATTTCTTTGATCTATTATTATTATGCTACCCAAAAGCATACCCTGTTTCAATAGTTGTCATTTACAGTACTGTGCTCTTGCTTTTAATCCTCATCCTATGACTTGCAGTTGAAGCCCCTTCTCTTTGCAGGAGGGAGAAGAGCTTGGAGTGAGGTTCTCAAAACGGCACATGGTCTCCTGTTGCAGGGAGGTCTGAGGAGTCTGGGGCCCCACATCAATAAGTCAACTAGATGAGATGCTCCACAGACAGTACCTGACCACTGAGGCTATAGCATTTCTAACAGATTCAATGATCTTTAGGCCCTTAGTTTATTAATAACAAGAATATTCTGCTTCTTTCTGTCTTATTTCAAATGAATAGTCCTTTTGATACCTTGCCTTATTATAACTTGAACCAACAAGGTCCTCTTTCAACTGACAAAATTGCTTGATCCCGCCTCTAGTACAGTCCTTTATCAAGAAGTGAACATGTCAACACTAGAAAAACCCTAGAAGACAGGAAATTTAAAACCTGAGCCTTTCAAGGGATTCAGGCCATCCAAACAGATCTCTGGGTATTGAATGGCCATACTGTTCACTTCATTCTTGGTGATAAGGAGCTCCTACCAAGTAGATCACTTCTCTAACAACATGAATTTTCTTTCTGTGACTATAATATGTCAAAATTGTTTGCTGTGTCCAAAAGCAATGGATTATGAAAGGAAAAAGACTGAAGACAGAATTTCCCAAAAGCTGGTTGGGGTGGGTTCACCTTGGCTGAATGCCAGGTGCCCACCCAGCCGCTCTATCACTGCCCTTCCCAGCTGGACAGGGGAGAGAGTAAGGGTGGAAACAAAAAAAAAACCAAAAACAGCACAAATCGTGGGTTGCAATAAGGCAGTTTATATTTATACAAAAAGCAAAAGCAAAAGCAGGGTGTGCGCGCACAAAGCAGAAGCAGCAGCTAATCTCTGCTTCCCATGGGCAGCGATGGTTGGCCACGTCTCTGAGAAGCAGGGCCCCTACGCGTGTGTCAGATGTTAGCAGGCAGGCATCGGAGACAATGAGTGCCCCCCCTCCTGCTTCTTGCCCCAGCTTTTATATCTGGTTTGGCATCATATGGTATGGAATATCCCTTTGGTCAGTGCAGGTCAGCTGGCCTATTTGTGTCCCCTCCCAGGAGCTTGCCTTTGACTGAACAGTGAGTGCTGTGCTCAGTGATAGCCAAAATGTGGGTCTGTTATTGACACCAATGCAGAGCACTGGGAGGGCTCCTACGGGGAAACAAATTCTGGCTCAGCCAGACCCACCACACTGGCCCATGGCTGAAGTTTGCTTGTGCAGGAGAAAGAAATGTCCCCCTTTATAATGCTTTCTTGAATTCACCGAAGTACAAAGTCATACTACATACACATAAAAATCAAAATCAAAAATATAAAATGACTGTGCAGTAAACAAAGTAAAATAGATTGGGCACACTTTTAAATATCAATGAAGAAATGTGAAGTATTCTAATCCTGCAATACTCATTTGATGATTAAGCAAGGGTGAAATAGGTGGTGCAAATTTGCCATACATAAAAAATTGATGATAAAGAATTTTCATGTTTTCCAGTCCAATCTCTCAAATACATTTGCATTACCACTCAGGCATTTCCTTCAGTGCAACAGTATAAAGGCATTACAAAATTCTGTGAGCAGTGTGTAACAAGAATTTGCATTCTTATAAGCATAGATAAAAATTTAGCTGGAAAATATCTGAAATTTAATAATCTGGGGATGGAAATCTTACACAGCACAGGCAGGAAAAGTGGCTTGCAAGGAAGAGAGCGTATTTTGCCTGCAGAAAAGAATGACATGAGTAGCTGAGCTACTACTATCAAGACAGCTTTGAGCACAGTGAAAATATACAAGAAAGGTATAATCAGAGAAAAGAACTATAATTTTCCAGAACAAGATGGGGACCATTTAACAAGACAAAGGAGCACTGCATTTCAGTGCCTGGCATACACATCCACGCACAGACATTACCTCCTTGAGGGAGGGCATCTCCTGCCAGATTGCTCTTGATGGTGGGGGAAGGGAAGGAACCATTCTGTGACAGAGCAAATTCACAGCCCCCATGCCACCATATTGCAGCTTTGGGCAATGTCCACATCCATTGCTTGTCTCCTCACCCATTTCCACAGTCCCTTCCCTCAGAAGCAGAAAGATCCTCCCACGAAATCAGCACAAGGTCCCGTTTTCTCCTCCTTGGCCAGATCATCTGATCCTTGCCTATGGTGCTAAGCTATAAGCAGCCCTGGTGAGGCTCCTGGCCTCGGAAATACCATGCCTGACCCATCTTCCTACTGGCCACCTACTTTCTTTTTCGCTCTGGCATCTTCCATGCTACCTGAAGAGGAGAACAGCCTTTGCTTCCTGCAGTGTGAAAATATGTATAGATGGTTATTTCAAGGAAGTCAGTGTGATTATGGAGAAGTTTCTTCTAGATTCTCTTTCAGAACCATCTAATAGTACCATTAAATTTGCTAAGTGCCATCATGTGGCGACATGGTTTGTCAGCTTGGTTCTGATGTTTTTCTCTTAAAAGGACCAAAAAGGGGAGTGAGATGGTGTTGTGAGTGTTAGTAAACGGTGAAGGAGCAGACAGGCATTCACAATGGCAGAGCTTTTAGAATAGACTGGAGCATAAGTTGAAGGAAATTTCCAAGACTGACTGTGACTAGTGATAGAATTATCAAGGAGTTAATGTTTATGGAAAATATTGCCAATTCAGAGCTCTTTGTCTTTATATAGTGGCTCCCATTGAAAATTAGGGGCTATTGCAATAGCTAGCTACTCCTAATGGTATTGCCAAATATAGGGATGAAAGATGAGGAAAAAAGTGCAACGACAGAGGTATTGTAGAAATGATTTTGGATGGGAAAAGTTCATTATTTTTTCATATTGAGTTAATTTTTGACTAGTAAATTGCAGTAAATTTTTAGACAGCAAGTTAGTTATAGGACTCTGAAAATGCATGTTGTGAAAAGCAGTTGTATAGAGTGGCGCTGTACAAGATCTTTTTTTGGCTGTGAAAGGGAAGACATGCAGACTGAAGGGGGCAGAAGCTTGAATAAAGTCAATCAAATTGCAACAGCTCATAAGCTCATTCTGTAATACCTCATTCTACAAACATACATTTCTCATCCTATTTAAAAAGTAGATAATACCTATGAATCTAAGCTAATGTTTTCTGTTTTGCTGTTTGGCTAAGCAAAACATACTAAAGTGGTCTGTGGTATGACTCCTAGAATGCCATGATTTTTGAAATATCTTTCCTGTTTGTCAGTCTGTAACCAATGATTTCTGTGTTCAAATTGTGACCTCTGTTTTCCTTTGATAATATTATACTTTTCTTCTTGCAAAGTTTGTTACTGTCATTCTTTCTTAATACAAATTGGAATGATTGTTATATAATGTTCTAGTTTCTCAAACTCATTGTGTCAGCACCACTAGTACTTCTGTATTCTCTTTTTCATGGTGACCAGAAAGAAAAATGATTGTTGATTAACTGTATTCCCAGTTCCTTATGAACACTTTTCTTTTTTGTTTTTTTTGCTTTTCTCCCTGTAGTAACACCGAAATATTTTTCTGTCAAATTACATGCCAATGAATATCTAATTAAATCTAGATGCTAGAGATAAAATTCAACACTAGTGTGACTGCATATTGCTGTCATTTTTCACTCCTTCCTCTGGTATAAGGAATAGATTATTCCCCATAAATATATATAAATCTCAAAAAATCTGTTGGAACAATTTGGCTAGTCACAATCCACTTCAGTATTTATTTAATGTTCTGTGTGCTAAAGTGAGTTTTACCAACATAATCTTTGGAAGGCCCAGATGAGTCAGACTGGAAAAAGGTGTATTGAATTGATCTGTCATAAAAATGAAACATCCAGTACTGTGTGCACAGTGCACTACAAAGAGACGGCTCCCAAAAATAACCATTAGGTCTTCAGTTAGCAGACTGTTCTTTATGTACTCATTTCTGTCTTTTTGGATCTTGCTACTTTTGCTTGTTATGTGAACAACAGTGATTGAAATGAGGAAGCAGAAGGGTAACTGCAACATGAAAACCTTGAGTGACACTAATTTTGTAGTGAAAGGATACCAATATGCTATATTCTGCCATGATCTTCTCATATAGAATTAAAAAGTGTCCTAACATTTTAGGATGGGGGCAGAGTTTTAGTACCAGAGGTCAGCTGGTAGACACAGCTCTCTGTTCTCTGCTACCTCTTTAAGTCCCCCAACTATCATTCTACCACTGTTCCACCTGGCTCTTACTCATCATTTACTTGCAATACCCTTGAACCATTAGGTGTGCCAATAAACCACCTTTTCCTTCACTGAAATTTTCTCCTGTGTCTTGAATCTAATCCAGGACTACCTTAAGCCTAGAGACTTTCATTTGCCTACCCAGCATTGAAAGATGTTTTATTCCGTCTGTGAAACCTTTTTTTCTGCACTACGATCACTCTACGACCTGCCTGGGTCAGACAGTCATCTATCTGGCTTTCCTAGAGGAGTCTGAAAATCTCTTTCCCTCAGGTTACACTCTGTGCTTAACTCATTGTCACTGTATTTATTGCAAGGTCAGAATCAGCAGCAACAACCTGGAAAAGACAGCAACTTGCAGGGAATTCAATATTCAGCTTCTCTGGCATTAATGAAGAAGAGCTCCAGAGAAACAATTTCCTTCTTACCACAGTCTACAAGTCTTGTAGAAATGTGTGGAAGCAGTGAAATATCCTGATATTGGTCTGGTAAAATCACACCAAATCCCTTGCTGGCACAGGTGATCCTTCAGGTTATTGTACATCAATCACATTGCCTTGTGTTTGCAGTGCACCTGACACAGCAGGGTTATGAATAATGCTGAGCCTCACTTGCTGCTTGTATGGGGCTCAGTGCTTCCATTTAATTGCTGGTGACCATTTCAAATAATCTGGTTTTACTTTTTTTTTAATCTGGTGAACTAAATAGGTGTTATGGTCTGAAAAAGGTGGGCAGGGAAGCACTGCACAAAGGGATCCAATGAGGTCTGGGGTTGTGATGCAATGCTCAGTTTAATGGGGGAGCACAAGGGTTTTACACACTCTGGTGGGGGATATACCAGAAGATGGGATGGAGCATGAGACAACCAGGGAAATGAAACGGGATAGGGACACAGGGGAAGGGGGAGGAACTGGAGAAGGAAAGGGCGAACGGTGGCTGTCTCCTCTCTGCAGCTTCTTCAGCCAGTCAGAGAGGGAAGCAGGGAAGCAGGTATGACTGGGCATGCCCGGGGAATACAAATCTCGGGGAAACATGCAATGTATATATTTGTAAACATATGATAATGGTAAAGTCCGCATAATAAAGTCCTTTCATTCACTGCATATCTTCCATTCCTGAAATCATTCCCATTCTGGTTCTTGGTCCTCCACAAATAGGTTCTACTGGTGGCTAAATACGCCTTTTTTTTTCTTTTTTTTCCATTTTCTTGACTTTTCCCACAATATCCTCATGGGGCATGTAAATGCAAAGTTTAGGTCATGATGCAAAGCAAATATTCTGTCATTAAATTAAAAAAATATAGTTGATCAATAAAAATATGGGGAAAAAATCAAATTAAAATGTAGCTTTTAAATTTCTGTTCTTGTCAAGAAAGTCAATAAATTAATTTTATTCTGCAAGGTAGTTATTTTTTTAAAAAATTGGCCCAAATAAATTTTTAACACAATGGGAATTCTACTGTATTTAATATTATAAGATTTCCCATTTAGCTAGAAGGACATAGTCTCATGGTCAGAATTGTTTTAGGATGGCTGCTGTTCTTCCAGAACTGCATACTTAATGCGTTCTTGCACTGGTAAGAGACTACTTTTTTCCTGGAACTCACATTTTTGTAGCTCATGCTGTTTTACAAACTTGTTCGAGTGTTAGCTTAAGACCTGACTCTGTTTGCCATAGTTTCTTGACTTGACTTAAAATCTTGATTCCAAATGCAATGTTTGGCTGTGTCACTGCTTGTTGATTGTCTGTGAATCTTGATTCCTCATTCACTCTGATGAATAGTTATTCATGTGAGTAGCCTCATTGGCACCAGTGTAAAGGCATACTGTCGTTGTTAAGTTAGAGGCAGGTCAAAGAAACGACATCGTATTGTTCCAAAAATAGGACAGGAACTTTATTGCATTGGTGGAATAATGCAATGTGTGAAAGAGAGAGAGAGAGAGTGAGTATATGTAGTATCAGAGGCTGCGATTCTTATAGACCTGAGTCTGGACAGATGTCCAAGGACCATTGGTTTCTCTATACATAAATAATTCCTAATTGGACACACAAACCGCGCATGTCAGAAAACATTACTCATCACTTTAGAAACCGGATATCTGTTCCAGGTGTTACAACTAATCCTTCCGTGCATATCACCCTGACGTGTGCAGAAGGTTCCTAGCATAGTCCAACTATTCCACAGAGACCCCAGAGCCAGCTGGAGTCTCCCCACACAGCATACAACTTGCAAAATACCAAATGTTTTTAGCTAATCATATTCTAAAAAAAAAAACAAAAACCAAATCTCTTTTTCTTCCAAATGTGTCTTCACATATAATATAATTAAGAAGAAAGTGCTGAAGGTGAATACCATCCTTCACTCATTGCACCCAAACTCGTTGTGATCTCTCATTATTAAGTTTAAGCTTTTGTGTTATGTTGTAGAACTTGGGCATTATTGAAATCACAATGCCACAGGAGGACAATTTCCATTTATTTAAAGTATCCCTGGGATGAAGAGGATACTTCGAGTTTGGTCTGGAATTCAACCAAAAACTATCACTAGTAAATGCTATTATTACCTGTTTTATCAAACTGGAAGTATTCCACACTGAAGGCTGCAGATGGGAATCCATCCATACATAAAAAAACCCCTACCTATGTTTGATCTATTTGCTTTTTTAAGGGAAATACGTAGAGTATTTCCTATCACCAGGTTCTTTTCATTGCTCCTTTATAAAGTTCCCCAGAAAAAGTTGGAAATTCAAGGTAGTTATTTTTTTAAATCACCTTGTCTTAATAGGGAATCAGTTGGCTGCCATTTTTATCTTTCTGTCACCTAAGGTGAATATTGCCAAACTTCTCTCTTAATTGATGTTTATTTTTTGGTACAAAAAATAAGGAAACTTGTTTTCAAACAGTATGTTAGTACTTCTCAATCACAATTCATCCATGAATGTGAAGGGCATTTTTTTGTCCATATTCCAAAAATGAAGATTCAGAGAGGTTATTTATGATTTCCCCTGAATTGATTCATCAGTTTTAGTTCATGTGTTTTCTCATTGACAGAGGCTTCGCTGTGATGGTTCTGGTTTTACTTTCCATTACATTGTGTCTGTTATCTAGTCAAAAGTTTACCAAAAGCTTGACTTTGAGCTTATTTCAAGTGTGGTATTCATTGAACACACTTAATCTTCTAAATTATCTGATATTGATCTGCAGAAGGAGAAGCTTATGTCTTTTGATGGAGATTTATTTATTTAATTTAAATTGATTATGACCCTCATTCTATCATATTGTTGACCAACTTTCCTCCCTACTTTAAGGGAGAGTACATTAAGCACTATTAAGCTTCAAAATAAATGTTACCTTTGCAAAGCACGACTTCTTGCTACTATGGAAATATTTATATAAAATCCCTTGGTATACGGACCAAGTTTTAGTGTTGGTTTCAAAATGTGATAACATATCTTTAGGAAAATATTTACCTACCATGAGCCCTTTCACTGCACATGGAAACAATGTGTTTGCTTCTAGTCTGAAAACACAAGGGGGCAGTTTAGTATAACAAACCAACATTAGGATAGTAAGAGATAAGGAAAAGTTTGGTTTTAGAAAAGTAGCTCTCTGAATCTTCAAATTAGGTTGCACAGATGCAGAGATTACCCTTAGCACTCAGAGACTTATGGTCCAGACTAACAGAAAAGAACCATAATAACACCGAATGTATTTTAATATTGAATGGGCCTTTAGTCAATGAAGGGACAAGAGGGAAGAAACAGTTCATACCAGCTAGGCATATTGGAATGAACTTTCTCAGATACATGCATCAATTACCAGAATGGATTAAACTATGTTAGACTATGTTTCAGTTCACAGTTTTAATGTGATAGGCATTAGTGCAGCCAGCTGGACCACAGCACTGGGATAGAGTTAAACTGGATTTGTTTATAATTTACCTTATTTCATGTAGAGAGTCTAAACCAAGCTTTTGTAACATAGACTAAACTGTTTTACCAAAGGAGTATTATGAATACGGGCTGTGCAAAGAATGACTAGACGTGCTAGTTGAAACTTTCATCTTGCTGTCAATGCAATGCAAACATCTTCTCCTTTTCTATGGCAAGCTCTTAACATTCTTTTTGTTGCATCTTCTAGCTACTTTACTGCCAGACAATACCATTTCCCAATACTGCTTAGCCAGAAGCAGTCCAAAATTATTCATAATTCAGTGAAAGCTTGCAGATAGCTTACAGTATGCCTTTGCTCTGTGTT
Source organism: Grallaria varia (assembly GCA_013396735.1). NCBI lineage: Eukaryota > Metazoa > Chordata > Aves > Passeriformes > Formicariidae > Grallaria > Grallaria varia. The sequence goes on along the minus strand of VWZG01012701.1, from coordinate 177,990 downwards.
AATTTGAAGAGTACAGGAAAGGTAAAACCTATAGGAAGGTTCTCAGATTCTTCCTGATAAGATGATTCCTGAGAAATTGAAGTAGGAGATAGGAAATTTAACATAGCAAAGTACGTCCCCAGGCTTGCTTTATGTCCATCTCACCCTCCAGCGTGTTGGAAAAATTAAAGAAAACAAGAATCCCCAGGAGGAGTTTGGACTGACTTAATCAGCATACATTTTAGCATCTCCTGTTGCAGCAGTTTAGGAGCAGGTGGCTATAACACCACAGGAGAACCTGCAGAACATTGGTGCCCCCAGGCCAGGCTGGCTTCAACTCTGTAGTCTCATCTTAAATGCCTCCACTGAATCATTCTGTACTGCCAGCCCTGGTCATAAGTTGTGGCAGAGGCACAGTTTGGAGCCTGAATTCTCTGGCTGCTTAATGGGTGGTTCTTGCATGGTGGAAGAGAGAGCCTTAATTAACTTCAGGCACAACTATGCACTATCAAGCTAAGATGTTGGCTAAAGGGGAAAAATTTGCCCATTACACTTTTTCCTATGATCTGAGAAATGGTTGCTGTGTTTGGGTTTCACTTCTGTAGCAGGAATCTTCTCCTTTCTGAGGAGGGTGGCTTAGATACTTTGGGTTCTGCATGAGGCCAGGAAGCTGATGGTAAACAAAGGTAGCATTCTGCTTGAACCCATCACAGTGTGACTGTTTGGACCATTTTCTACAGCTTCTGGATACCTTTTAGAACTATTTAGAAGAGAAAACACTTTTTAACCTAACCATGGGACTTTTACGGATTAGATTTTTTCCCTCTGTTGATTATAGAATGCACAGAGCACTGTACAAATATATACTATGGATCACCCCCCTTCTTAAACCCTTTAATTTATCAGGTGTTGCACTAGATTGAATCAAATCACGATTCTTTCCTCACAGTTCTGCAGTTTAATTTGCTGCCTGATGATTTAGTCAAGGACTCATTTAGTAACAATCTGTGCTGCAGTGTCACAATTGTGCAATAAAAGCTCTTCAAATAAACTTACAGATTGGCATTAGATTAGAATGTTCATCAGTAATATATAGACATATGACTTCCACATGCTGTGAACTTCTGTCAAATTTAATGGTCATAGGGTCCTTGAACCCTTATATATATTTCCTGATTTGTCTAATTACCTTTTCCTTTTGGAAAGTTGAACTGTCTCTGTATGGTATCTTACAAAACTGGTTAAATATCTGTCAAATAAATGAATCAAACAAAACTAAAAGGAACATGATAACCCAGGACAACTGGTAATTGTTGTCAATTGTAGAGTACTTTCACTGCACTTGGATTATTTTATCTTATACTTAAGAATGGGAGGAATATTAAAAAGGTTCAGTTTGTCAGTTTTTGCATTTATTGCAAAGCATTAAGTTCTCTTCAGATTTGCTACCGCCTACTCATGGCTTATTCCCTCTATGACATTTGAGCAATTGTTATAAACCATTTCCATCTGTGATTTTTTGTGTTTTCTATTGTAGGTGACAGTTAATGTATCTTGTCTGCTGCTATGAAATTAAAAAAGAAATGGTATGAAAATGGTAAGAACAAATATTTGCAAAGAAGGGGAGAGGAAAAAAAAAAGCTTTTATTTTTTATGTTTTCAAAATTCCTGTGCTTTGGAAATCTCTCAACCCACAGTGCAAGCAGAGTTAGGATGCCTTCTTTACAGTAAATCTTCTTTTCGAAAAAAGGAAGTTAAGATAGGCTAACACCACCTAAGAGTTTATATTTCAATGGTAAATTCCTTCAGCTACAAAAGTGATGTAGTATAGACAGGAAGCAAAGATTTCGTGTGTACACTTTATAAGCTTACTCTGTGTTTTACTTCAGACCTCTTCCAGCTGAAATCTACTGGCTTCAGAAGAGTTATATTGTAAGTAAGCTATTTCACCTAAGGTGAGCAGCAGAACCTTAAACTAATAAAACTTGATCACCATTGGAAGGACAAAGAAATAACAAGCAAGGCTAGGGTTGGTTGTGTCAATTCTGAAGACATCTGTAGACTAGAATTTTACATCTGGAAGTGATACAGATATGCCCTGCTCAAAGAGAGGAGAAAATAGTGTGCAATCATACTATCTCCGAGAAAAATTGCATGTTTTTTCTGAATTTAATGCCTACCATAAAATATGCAAGTGTCATCTGCATTTCTTTATGTGCTGTCTTTGAAAGAGGATGAAATATCTATGCAATTTCATTTCCAAATGTCTCCAGTTTGGTAATGTTAAGAATTAATTTTACCTATCCCTCATCTAGTTAGTTAGGTGCACTTTTGAGTGCAAAGGACATTTTTTGATTTCACTATGACAACTTCAAAAGTTCATAAAAAAGGTATAGCTTGCTCATAGCCAGGTATGTAGATAATGACTCTAGTTAAAATCAGTGATTGGTGAACCATAGACTACAACAGAAAAAACAGAGTAGCTGCCATTTGGACAGATAATGTAGGGTGAGAACACAGTTTCAGATGGGGATGACATGGGAACTCTCTGGTGTACATGCAGATGCCGTGAGTGTATATAGGAATTGTTAGTGTACACTGATTCACAATATAGTTTTTTTTTTTTAAGGTGCTTCCATGTTTAAGCACCTAGTATAATACAAATCATATGTAGAATTTTTTTTTTTGGAAAATTCCTTACCTCTGTGCACCTTGAAATGCCTTTTTAATGTACTTGAACAATGCAGCTTGCAAGAAGTTAATATTTAGAAAAAAATATATCATTTTCAGCCTTTCCAAATTCATGCTGTCCTTCTTAAGTCACTGTTTTCTTCTTTCTTCCTTTGTCTGTTTATATATATTATAGATGATTTTAGATGCATATGTAGATTATTGCAGATAACTCTAACAAATGGGAAATTGTGGGTTAGTTCTATTTTTGTGAGGGAGACTGATTAAGCATTTTGTCAAGTCAAATGTCAAAGGAAAGTCTGGGTAAAAGACTCGTGAAGAAATAAAAAGACTATTCACATAACTCACTAAATATAAAGTGTCTTTTTGTCCTAGAATTTAATCCTATTAGATACTGCTGAGCACTTCCCACAGACACTGAAAGGAATTTAGTGTGTTCAACATGTCACAGTAGGTCCACAATGTCTGTCTAACTTCTGCTCTAGCTTTCAGTTTTTAGTGACATGCTTAGTCTTAATATTTGCTCATCATTTCATCCCTTCTATTTTGGATTTCCAGCATTCTTCTAACTAAAGCCTCATTCATATTGAGATAGTCCCTCACTTTGATGAATAACTACATTTCTGCCAACCTGAACATGCAGTAATAAATAAAAATGCCCAAATTCCTTCATAGCAGTTAATCTCTGGAGTGCAGAATGTTCTGGTATTGTCCAGATGTCCTCCAAACAAGATAAAATCTGCTGTGCAACCTTTCATGTCTTGGATATACCGTTATGTCTTCAGCAGTTTGTGTTCTCAGTTGTTTTCTTTAATACCTTTTGTCAACATTCATACATGAGAAGAGTGAAAATGAGAAACTCCTTCCACTAAGACTGAAAACTGTTGCCCTATTTCTTTTTTTATGATTTGACAGGTGAAAATAGTTTTGGAAAGAAGGCATTCAGAAGCTGTATTTATCTCTGTTTCTGTTTCATTTCATAACAATGTCAGAACAGGACACATATCTATTCTATAAATATAATTTTTTCTCTTTCCCCACTACCTTCTTCAATACATTTATGCTATTTATTTTGCAAGTGGTTTTAAAGAAGTGAGTTACTTTCTTTGGAGCTTTGGCCTCATAAACCATAGCAGTTTTTCTTTAATTTTTGATGTGTTTATGTAGGACATGGAGTAAAGCTGTTTTCCCTGAGTGTATTTCCATCATTATTTAAAAAGTGTGGTAGAAAGTATTACACCTTTGAGATATCCGAAACAAGTAGCTACTCAGACACTGGAATGACAAAGTGATGGTGCTTTAGATGAGATGCCTCCAGTCTGCAATTAAAGAGCTATAAAACACTGTAGAAAAGAGATGGATGAGATACCACATTGATACACAGTTCTAACAGAATGAGGGGAGCTTACAGTACTACTTGAAACACAGAAGAAAAATTAGGCCACAACATCGATTATTTACTCCTTGCTATTAACAAAGATCATTCATTCATTCAGTGTTATGGAAATCAAAGCACACACTGCACTTTGTTAACTTTGTGTCATGTAAGACCCAACGGCTGTGCTGCTGCATTCCAATTGGCAATGCCTTGGAAGACATTAGTTGTAAAGAGGTAGCCTCCAGGTAAGTAGTAACAAGCATCTGAGATTTCTAAATTCCAGTTAGATCTGCATGTCTGTTGATGGCACATTCCATTTTGCAAATGCTTTGTATAAGTAAGACTGTTCAATGATTTCTACAGGACAACAGACACAACTCTTGTGAGGAAGATGTCTGGATGACTGATGTACTTTACTCAAATAAGTAGGAAATTATATCCTGTCTTTATCAATGCCTTAAAGCTGCAAAACTGTAGATTAGCCACCCGTCTCTTTCATTGTTAATTCATGGACAAAATGAGGAATAGCTAAAATGGATATATAAAACATAAAAGTGACTATACTTTAACAGGCTAGTGGTCTCCATAATTTGGTATCCTGTTTCCAGAAACCATCTGTGTTTAGAGGAAGTGGTAAGTGTAGTCAACTCCATCCGCTGATTACTGTGAAGTAATATGTTGTTGGATTTTTTCCCATAAAATACATTAAACCAAGATTGGTTTAAAATCTTAAGCACTGGACTTGATATCTGTATTTTTCAGGCCTATGGAATTCAGCTGAAAGGGTTGGCTTAGTGAATTTTTAAAGGTCTGTTTTGTCTGTTTCCACTGGATGTCTTCCCAGGTAAGCAAGTTGCAATTATGCAAAGCTCTTGGTTTGGTAGCTCTTCCTGGTGTGAGCTGGGAATTTGAAACCCTCGAGGACAGGTGGATTTATCTGCTAAACAACATTGTCTTCTGTCTCCCTAGCAGACCATCACCACAGAAAACCTGGACACACTTTCCTAAATTTAGACAAAACTACAAGCTGCCATGATGTGGAGCAGGAAGGAGTTTTCAAGCCGTAAGGACATGACTGTGTTGTGTCAGAGGAAATGCAACTCTGCCTATGCTGTACATAGGGAAGACTGCAAGTGCTTTAAGTCATGCTGGCAGAAATCTATTCCAGGCACAAATTTCTAGTTTGGAAGGTCCAGTTTGACTTTTCTGAGTTATTCAAAATGGTTGTAAACAATTTTAGAGGAAAATTCTTCAGGAGTCTGCAGTTATGATAATTAGATTTTATTCAGCATAGTGCTTAATAATGCTTGATAACGCTTGATTGAATGCATTTTTCTGAATTTCCCAGTTGCGAGAGATTAATTGCTCTCCAGGTTCTTATCACATTAATTTAGTTAGGCCTTTTGAAGTCACAGGAAGAAGGTATAGGGAAAGATCAAAAGACTGCTGAAAACATCAATTAATGTGTTTAGCACATCAAATGTTGGTGCACAGTCTTAGTTTTAGAAGCGTATCCGAAATGACTATGAGTTTTCAGAGTTCAGAGTTTAATTTGAGGTTTGAAACTACGAGTGTCTCCCCATAGTTGAGAGAGAGAAGGAAAAGAGAAGATGAATCAGTCCATCTGTGCTCTGTATATCTTTTTGTGAATCTGAATTTCTTTCCACTGACCCAATGTTATTTAACTCTTAACTTAGACCCCTAAATCAAGCACCTAAAAGTTAGTCAGGTTAAATTATATTTTCCCTGTATTTGGCACGTGCAAAACACGCTCCCTGTTACATAAACATATTTAATCTGGTCTTTGTCAAAGCCAGTTCTTACTGATCTTCCATTAAGTGTCTAAAAGAGGAGACATGAATCCTTTTCAGAAGTGTGGTTGTTCTAATTATTATTAAATCTACCCTTGAGGTAGTTTTCTTCATCCTGTTTATAGAACAAATCCCTTATTCATACACAGCGTTGAAGACACATTAATAACAGAATTTTCTTTCAAGAAAGGCTGAAAATGCAGTTGTTACATACTACCTAAACACAGAATCACAGAATGGGTCAGGTTGGAAGGCACCACAGTGGGTCATCTGGTTCAACCTCCCTGCTCAAGTAGGGTCATCCTAGAGCACATTGCACCGAATTGCATCCAGGTAGTTCTGGAATATCTCCAGTGAGGGAGACTCCACAACCTCTCTGGACAATCTATTCCAGTGCTTGGTCACTTGCACAGTAAAGAAGTTCTTCCTCATGTTCAGGTGGAACTTCCTGTGCATCAGATTCTGCTTGTTATCCTGTTGCTTGGAACTACCAAGAAGAGCATGGCTCCATCCTCTTCTCACCCACCCTTCAGATACGTATAGACATTAATGAGGTGCCTCATCACTCCTCCTCAACACTCCTTAAAAACAAGGGAGTCCTCCCAAAATTCAAAGCTGATAAAGCTCACCATCCACCCTCAAAGGATATAGCTCTTAATGAAGTTAGCAATCTATTAATTCATCCTTATAACGCACAATAACCTCAACACTGGGGTTCATTAGACATCATGTACTCAAAATGAGAACCTAAGTAAATATTTTGGCAGTGTCTAGGATGTATCAGGTTATCAGTGCCTCAAACCAACCTCAGAAAAGAATAAAAAGGCAAATTTACTGTAAGCATCGACCGCAGCAAGAATATGCTCATTAAAGACTCCAACATTTTATAGCTGCATGACATCTACAAAACAAAACTGAAGCTGAAAAGAAAGCAAAAAGTCAAAGGACCAAAGTGAATGGGAAACTATTAATTGAGAATAAGATCTACAAAGTCTAAACAGCACAATTAAAGTATTTAGTGCTGATTAGGACAGAATTTCTGCAACAATAGAAGATTACAAAAAATTAACACTATAGCTATGCAATAGAATAACACATTTGCAAATGTCTCATTAGATGTAAACATTTTGCTTGACATGAAAGGATATCTGGTTGCTAATTTTTATAAGATTTATTAAAGAAAGAAATATATGTAGAGCTTGTGTGTCTGCTTCTCTGTATCTTTTTTTTTTTTTTTTTTCCCCAATTACTGCTTCCCTGAAGAGTGGGGAGGATACGGAGAGGAGAAATTTTGGAAACAGAGTTAAAGTTAAAAAAGTGACTTTTTTATTGCAATGAAGTTGCATAAGTAATACTTTAATTTTTCTTTTGTTATTTACCGACATTTTGCTAATTTGTCATCATGTCCAAATAAAATAAAAAAAATAGATCACAATAGTTATATGTTCCCTTAGTAAATTGCAACACTTACCCACAGTTTATCTGATTTCCTCTCCTGAAGCAATAACTGAAAGAGGGGAGGAGTAGGAAGGGAATGTGAAACTGATCCCTGTAAAGAGTTAAAGTCCTCCTGGTGTAAGAAGAGTTATGCTTTCACTTTGTATGTGTCATTTACAGGAGAATTTGCCCTGTTCTGGTAGGACTGTTTTTCCCAGAGACATTCCTGAGTAGTGGTTGTGGAACAAGAAGTTTTACCTCAGAAACAGTTGTGTGTTGCATTACAAATCCCCCTGGTTCTAGAGAACCTCCGTGATAATTTAATTTTAACATGTCTACAGTCAAGTGGTTCATGTCCTTGGGTCTGCTGGTTAAGAAGGACTGCTCTTTTCAGTAAACATTCAGTAATAGCTGTTAGTCTTCTGAAGCATTTTTATTCCCTGCTGCTCAGCAATCAAAGGAAAAAAATAATTCTTTCCCACAAGTCAGAGAGGACAGTCTCCAGTATTGGCTTCCCTTAATGTGCCAGGTTACAAACTTGTGGTAGTTCACCATGTGTTTGGAGAGTCATATTTGCAACAAGCTGCTCCTGTAACAGCAGAAACATGTTACCTAACTCAGGGTAGGCTATGTCCACTCAAAAGTCTTGCACAATAATGTCTTTGAGTTTTGTGGGGGTTTTTATTATGTGAACAACTCCCCCCACTACATTTTCAGTTTCAACTGAATTTCATTTGATGTTGCTTTGTGTCAACAAATCACTTGGGTCTGCATCATCCCTTGCTGCTGACTGAGCTGATGTGCACAGCTGTGTCAGGTGTGCCTCCATAACTTTTGGCAAGCGGCTCTGGACCCACACAGTGTGCCCTGTGGCCAATGGCTCCTTGACTGTGGATTGCCTCTATGCCCTGCCTCCCTGCTTTCCCCCAGAAACCTGGTGACAATTACAGAGGAAAAAATAGTTATTGACAGAAAAACAAACCACAGTATCTTTTTTCATAGTCATAACATTTTTTGTTCATTTGGGGGATTTAAATGAAGTGTTTCTATCACTATATGTGCAAATGAGAATATACTGGAATCAGATTTGTATGTTGTATCACAAATACAAAGGCTGAAATTTAATGTTACTTTCCTTTAAGTAAAATTCCTTTAGGTATTGATCTCTTCCACATAAATTTTCCAAATTTTCTTTTTATATTTATAGATCTGACTAAAACCAGTGGCTTACTTAGACAGCTGTGTCACATAAATTTTAGATAAACCATAATTTAAAGAAAGATCTTGTTTAGTGTGCTTTAATAGTGTGGTGTTAAAAGCAATGTTTTATGGAGAGCATTATGACTATCTTGCAATGGTTTTATTCATCAGGTTTTGTCACGAACCATAAATTGTAAATCTCATCCCACATACAAGCTTAATTTAGGATCTTCAGAGAATTAGGTAAGGAGGTGGAAAAAGTAACCACAGACATGATAATGAGTTTAAAAAAAAGTTAGAAGTTAGGGATGAGTCTGTAACATCAGAAAAGATGCTGAAACTACTTCTATGGAAAAGATTTAAATTCCACTGGGGATCAAGTCTCAGAGCTTTAGAGGAAGAGCAGTCAAATACCTTCACCTTACAGATTTCCAAGTGTTGACCTCACTCTAAGTCTTGATTCTTTTAGTAGTGTTTCTCAGTTTAGCAGTTTATAAATTTAGTAGTAGCACGAGACTCCACCTGCACACATGCTATGGAAATAGAACATCAGTGCATCAAAACTGATAAAGTCTAGACATCTGGCCATCAAATTTGAGATTGTTTTCACACAAATAGTTTTCTTCCAAATTTCTAACATTTTGAAATATTAAAAGAGCTGTAATTTGTTTTCACTTTTTGATAAAAAAAAAATCAACCCAATAACATTTTTTAACCTTTTGAATCAAAAAATTTAAGAAGTTAAAAATTAAAACTTTAAAATAAAGACTCATTGTGTTTATAATTGGTTTTCTCAGAGGAGTTGTGTTGTTCCTTTCTCCTAGAGAGAGCAATAATCAGTTCTAACAACAATAGGTCCAATGAACCTGCATTTATGTTAGTCATGTAATTTATAACCAAGAAAGTGCAGAATTACAAATCAAAATATTTTCTTTCAGTAGATTTTCTGACATTCTCAGTTCCTCATTTATAATATTCGTGGAAGAATGCAGAATAAAACGTAATTAAAAAAAAAAAGAATTATTACAGGTAAACTGCCAATTTTGCCTCAAATCAGGAGCTTAAATAGACCACTCACCTCTCAGTTTGACATTTTTGCATGAGGATTTGAATTATAGCTACATATTATGAAGGTTGTTGTATCTAATTGGAGAAATTGTCTTGAACAGACTCAGCACTTTTTCAGGTGTCAGTGGAAAAACCTGAAAACTTAATATATTCAGCTATGATTTTGATCAGCCTCAGTGCTCTACTTTGATTTCCCCAAAGCCACAGCATTTAGTTTACTTCATGACTGAAGAATCTATCAGAATGCCAGATTTTATGTCTCAGCAGCGGTGAAAGGATTCGGTTATGGTTCAGTTTCACATTTCTTAGATGGATTAGAGTAACTTTCATTGCTGATAAGGACTTGCAGCTCTGCTATTATGATGGCTCACACATTATTTTTTCTCTTGACTGGGTAGTGTCAACACTTTATGTACAGGAGTATTTAATTAATAGGTTATATTTAATATGCATTTTGGGAATATTGTCTCATCCCACAGAACAGTATATTGCACTCACAAATATCTACACATCACAACAGCCCTATCTTGCCCTAAATATTTTTCTGTACCCAGACATTTGTTACCTACTTGAACGCACAAATGTGATAATGACCTTGTCCTAGCTCCTCATGACCTACAGTTAACCATACCTAAATCACTGTGTCTGCTGCGTTGTTATTGAACGTTGCTGAGATGGCCAGCTTAAAAGCCGTAAAGTTATGATTGGTTTCCCTATACCCTTTTGCTAGAAACTATTAGTGAATGACATTTCTGCTTTTTCAGGTCATAGTTTATTTATGAGAACAATTGATTTAGCAATACATAGACGCATCAAACTTTAAATAGATTACACAGTTCACGCTTCATAAATCACATTGGTCACACATTCTTAACTTTTACAGAAAGCCCAAGTGTTTTAATATTTTCCACTAACAACAATGGAGGACCCCCTAATAATTACATTAAAACCCAGTTACTTAGTTTTTGTAGATTAACTATAGACAGATTTTAAATGTGGGATTGTATGTAGAAAATCTTTCCCTAAACATTCTTGAAATGAAGTATATCAGCAGCATTTCACACTAGGAAACACTTCTATTTTTACAGCAATATCGCTTTCATAACAGTATTCTGCAAAGTGTTTGTATTCTTCACATTTTATCTGTTGTGGATGATGTACTGAAAGCGATATGTTATATATTTATTCACACTTCATTTTGGGGCTGACAATTGTAGCTTATACTTCCCTGCTCATACTTTACCAATTACCTTAACCCTGACCAGCATGAATGTAATTTTCTGCATTAATGAGAGGCAGCTGTCTCTGGGAAGAGCCAGAGCTGAGTAAACACTGTCAGCTGTGTCAAATGGTGGCGATAAACAGCTTTCACTCTTTAGAGCTGCCGCTGCCCATGGAGGAATTCACACTTATTCAAATGTCTGTTTATTTGTAAGCAAAGGGCTACTATAAAGTCCTGCAGACTGAGGAAGCATGCTTTCTAAAAACTGTTTCAGTTTGGGGTTATCTGGTTACGTAGTTACAAGGAGTTTGTGCTGTTGGAAGCCTGCAGCAGTTATGCTGCGGTTTCTGGTATGAACAGGGAACAACTAATTTGGAAGTACAAATTTGAGCTTGACAAGTGCCTGAAGTTGTACTTCGTTCATAAATTAGAATTAGTCTTCTAAAAACTTCTGCACCGGCTCTGGTCCCAAAATTATAATTGAAAATCTAAAAATCTTTAGAACTTTTCACAGAACAGAAATTCTGATACTTTTCTCCATTTATAGGTGTTTAAATTTTGATAAGAATAGCTTCTGAAGGAAAAGGAGGCATTGCCGGTGGTGAGCCCCACGGCGTTCTCCATGCTTCTGCAGACTCTCAGGAACCTGTAAGCATCAGTGGTTGCAAGCTACCACCAAACAAGCACATAACCCCTGTGAGAACCAGACAGAGCAATTCAAAATAGGAAAAAGAAAGTACTTTACAGAGTGGCTGGTGAATTTATGGAATATGATGTGAAGGCAGGTGGCATTAGGTGTTTTAAAAACAGACAAATTCATGGTCAGTATATTAATAAATGCATAGTGGGGGGAAATCTAAAACACCTTATGTTCAACCTGATGGTGTTTGCACCCAAAATGACTTGCAGAAAAATAGCTGAAAACTAAAATACTGTATTGTAGCACAGGTGCCAAATTGAACAAATTTTTTTTAATGTAATATATATTTATTCATATTACTTCATGCTGGGCTATATTCAACTCCAGAAGAAATCTATGTAAAAATTTCCTTGTGATGCTTTTGTATTCCAGTTGCTAGCCAAATTAGGATTTGTCCAAAGTTTCTGAAATACATTGAAATGCTCTTGTTGGTCAGGACTCACAGAAGAGTTAAATTGCTGATGAGTGAAATAGGCCTCATTAAATTTGGGCAATATGTGAAACATTGGAACAGCACTTTCATGCTTGTTTCTATGCAAAAAAATTCCATAAAAACATTGACTAAAAAAAAAGTTGTTCTGATGGTAAAAAAAAAAAAAAAAAAACAAAAAAAAAAAA
>VWZG01012701.1:121996-165856 GCA_013396735.1 Grallaria varia | reverse complement strand
CTGTTCTGATGGTAAAAAAAAAAAAAAATACAAAAGAAAACAAAAAACACACAGATCCAATAATTTGTTTCAAAAGGTGAAGAGACCTGTGTCCAGCCTGACGAAACATCTTGAATATTTCTATTATTTTTTTTTTCATATATTTGGAGAAAATGTACAAAAGAAACAGAAATTGGAGGTTGTAAATTGAGTGCTTTTCCATTTTGTTTCCTGTTTCCACAATTTGATTAAAATTCAGCTTCAAAACTCCCCTATTGTTCTTTTAATCTGGATGCAGGCACTCAGCTTCAGGGAAAAGTCAGGAGCGTCTCCCAACGAGACTACTTTGGTAATTGTGTCACCTCTGCTTTAAAAGTGGAGCTGGGGTGTTGAATTTCTCTAGTCCAAAATGGGAACTCACCTGAAGGATTTTTGATTTCTTCAACAATCTGTGGTAGGTCATAGAAAGATGAACAGGAGCTTCATCTCAGTATCTACCAACACTGGCATTATCTTGAAAAGTACCTAAAATATGGAATATTGAGATTTCTGATGATGGCAGAAATACTTATGTGTGTGGAAGGAGTAGAAGTTTGGATTTGTTTTGGTGCTGAGCATTTTCATTGGCTATCTCTTTGTCTTCTTTACTTTGGTATGGGACCTCTGACCCACTCCTGGGAATCCTCTCACTTCCTGTTGACTGCATGTATTAGGGAGCTTATGCATCCTCCTTGGGGCTGTATTCATGGAGGAAGGGTAGCTGAATGATGGTTGGAAAGTGGATTATATTTAAAAATCAGACTTTTAACATCATAATTCTTTCTGTTATCCTCACTAGTTAGTTAATATTTAAGAGATCTGCCTTTAGATATAAAGCTCTCCCTGTAGCCAGTGCTGATCCTATAACTGAAATGCTTCTGACTCTCAGTGATTTGAGCTCTCTTGGGTTGCCTGTTGAGCTTGTATGTCTAAAAAAGGTATCCCTTGGAAATATTTGAAACAAACATATAATTATTGTTAGCTTTGACTTAGACTTGGTTACTTAACGAATCTAAAGCAGCTGGCAGATGGCTTTTCATCTATTGTTAAATTTAAAGGGCTTACTAATGCTAATTACTTTGAAATGGATTCCTACAGTATTATGCATTATTTCAATGAATAATGCAGGACTGGAAATTTATTGGCAGAACATTCACAGGAGTGCCATAAATATAGAAATAACATAAAAGCAGAGTAGATATATATTTGAAAAGGACAGCTTGAGGAATCACAATAGGGCAATGCTACAAACCTTCTTATCAGGGTGCATATTTTTAAATGTAACCAAATTGTCAGTAAGAGGCTGGAGTTTATTCTACATATTATTATGACAGCTAAGAGAATCAGTGGTTGAATATTGTGTACTAGATTCAGTGCAAACTCATGAGGTGAAAAAGAGACAACCTGTACCATCAAGAACTTGCAAACCAAATATAACCTCAAGTACAGCACCTGGATGGTCACACACAGGTGAGCAAGTGACAAGTAACAAGAAAACATGCACTGCTCATAACATAACCTATATTTTCTGGGCAGCAGCAGCCCACATTTTTTTGGGAGCATGTACGTAAAGGAGGGTGTAAGAAGAGAAATAGGAGTAGCTAATGATATAGCTCTGCAGTTTTTGAAAGTGAGCTCCTTCCAAGCTTGAAGATCAGTTAGAGAACTAAACAACAGAAAAATCTCCTACTGAATACAAATAGAAGGAGTAAAAACGTTTGTATTATTTTATTTAGAGTAAAGCATGATTTTATAAAAGACGTTTCAGTCTAGGAACTGACACTCAGGAAAATACAGCTGCATAGGTTTTGTAGTTTGAAGCAGCATCAGCTCTACTTCATGGGCACTGCATTTTGTAGGGCACAGGGATTTGGACAGTTACTTTTAGGGTTTCAAGAACATTTAAGGACATTTAAATTATCTGATAATGGCCACTGCAGGAGACAGCATACTCTAGGTAAACCTTTACTGTGCTGCAGCATGAGTGCTTCTGTGTTCTTTCCACTAGATTTGCCTGCAGTATTGATGCAAACTTTTAGGGCTGATTCTTGACAAGGTCTAGTGTAACTCAAACACTATTATACAACAGGAAATAGATACAATGGGATGTACTTCTTAAAATGATGATGATATGGAACACGTAAAAATGGCAAGATAGCAAAGAAATCCTTGATTTGTAAAATGAAGCAAAAGAATTGGGTTCATTTTAGTTGCAGAAATGTATTGAAAAATTAGACAATAAATTGAGTAACCTAAGGAAGATAGTCACTATGTTCTTTTAAGATTACTTATTAATAGTTTTTATACTTAAGAAATTCAGTGTAAGATTCACAGTACTTTTCAGCACTCGTAGAAGCTGTGTAGAACCATACAGCTGCAAAGTATTGTAGATGCTCAATCAGATTAATTATTTTTAAATCAAAGAGTGTGCAAGTAGGACTTTACATTATGGACTTTTAAAAAATCAATACTAGCTGAAAAGTAAATAATGAACATTTAAATTATACTGCCTTACACAAGCTCAATAGGTTAAAGCACATAAGTTTAAATACATGAGTAGTATTTAGTAGATACAATATAAATCATGAGTAGTACAAAATTAAGTACATGCAATTATTTGCAGTTATAGCTTTGTGGTCACTTCTACATAGTAGAGGTTTAAATTAGTAGGTACAGAACCTTTATTTATTTTTTAATTACATTACAAAAGTACTGGTAAGTCAAGTTGAGAGGCAAGCCCAATCCCCACTACCTTGCTGAAATAAATACATTTACAGAAATTAAGTAAATATAAGAAATCATGTACCCGAGGTCACTTTGTGGAAAGGTTGTTGAGTTAGCATTAAGAAAGTTCTAATTTAATGTTTTATGAAAAATAATCCAGTAATATTTCATTTTATGATCATTGTACATATGCAGGATCTTTTGCCCTTGTGTCTAGGGACCTCAGCCAAGAACACAGATCAGTGACTGAAGCAGTTTATGTGCCTTGTGTATATGAGCTTCTACCATAAAGCAATTGAAATATATAGCAAAAAAGTTTTAGAAGACAGACAGTGCTACCACTCCCACTTTAAGCAGATCAAGGGAACTATGTTTAAAGTTTAGAACACATGAAACCTCCTAAATTCATTTTTAAGAAGGAGAAGAAGTAGACGATTTTTCTGGTACACCAAATGACCATTTAGTCATGTTGTTTTCTTGTTGTGGAATTGTATGAGTAATTTTTATGTTAACTGCTAATGTATAAGCTGAACATGACAAGTATGTTGAGGAGTTGTCATTCCAACACTGCCAGATAAGATACGATTTTCTACACGCATATGGATAAAAATACTAGGCTGACAAAGCACAGGTGGCAGATGACATCAGGGTAGTAGAGTACTTTAAATATTTAACCATATGAAAATGAAGAGTTAACAGTAAAGCTTATAAAATTGAAGCACCGAAGTAGTTATTCTAGTATATATGGAGATCTTGTTTGATGTTCTCAGAGGATTGACTTGGTCTGAATCATTCATAGAGTGCCACGTAGTGACTTTTAACTTTCTGGGAGAAATCATTACAGCTCCACCTACAGAGATACCCAAACTAACCTGATAACTTGACTGTGACTACAGAATATTTTTTGGGTTTTAGTCCTTTAGATGAAGAGCAAGTCTTTTTTTGTATTGCAAGAAGTTTAAACTGTCGTTGTTGAAATGGACATATGACAAAATATCCAAGAAAGTCAGGCATAGATCCCGTTTATTTTTAGCACAACTACTCTTTATATAATTCCTAAGTATACTTGCATTATTATTGGTGCTTATTATGTATCAACAATCATTCATTGGCCACAGTTATAACCTTCTGTCTGTACAAATTCACACATCTTGTTATTCCTTATCTCGTAGTTTTTCGAGTTCTCTCAGCACCTGCAAGTTGTTTACAATACTCTAGCTCAGACATGTAACTTCTATGGGTATACAATTATCTTGCCAAAGTCAAATTCTTCTTGCTCTGCCAAGAGGTCTGTGGATTTGGTGTCATCCTCTACATTAAACTACAGAATTCCTTAAACCCATGGGAAGATCTCAGTATTGTAACCACTTGAAGTCAGGGTACTGAGAAATGTAATTTGAAGAAAACTGTACAAAATTTTCCTCACAATAGCATAAGGCTTATGGATTTTCCAAGGAATAAAACAATAGTTAGTGATGCAGAAATTTATCAAAGTAAAGTAGCAGCAGTGAATATATGGAAATAAAAAGGTACTTTATTTTTATTAAGTATTAAAATATTCATGCATGATTGATGCTGATTTGCAGGGTGCAGATACCTGAAAATTTATTTACAAATGCACGCCAGTAAATGAAAACTGATTGAGAAAAGATCTGTTAGAAATTTCTGTTTGTATTTTCAAATTTTCTGTAGGCTTTCCTGTTTTGTAAATCACTTGATTCAGTGCCAAAATGTACTACATTTCATAATGGACTAGTAATAATGGATGCTTATATTCAGGACTTTTACTTTGTCCCAGTCTACTCAGATTTTATGTAGAAATGCATATGCAAAATGGCTATTAGGAAAAGCTAGGATGATCAGTTACCCCAAGTTTTCTGAGTGTCTAACGAGTCTGAGTTTTTTCTGAAGTAATTGTTGCCAATAGTTCAAAGCAGTTTTGAGATTGTCAGGTGTGTCTTGGTCAGTTACTAGATCTGGGCAACTCAGTCTAGCTGGAGAAGAAAAGGTTTTTGCAGGGCCGTTGAATTTGTCTTCAGAAGGAAGATGAGGGAGAATTTTCAGTAGTATTCTTCCATCCTCAAGGTGTCTTAAAGGTTAGGTTATATAATGATGACTCAGTTATGCACTCAGAAAGACCTAACTGCTTAATCCTAGTGCCAGTTGGACTTCCAAATCAATCCTAGTGTTAGTTGCACTTCCAAATTAACCATATCTACTCTGAATGAATTACACCATGAATTACACTCTGAAACAAGTTTTGAGCTCTCTTTATCTATCTATCTATCTATCTATCTATCTATCTATCTATCTATCTATCTATCTATCTATCTATCTATCTATCTATCTATCTATCTATCTCATGTTTGGTTGTTGTTGCTCCTGCATATACGTACAGACAAGACTTTATTTAGCAAATAAAGAAAATATCCAGTTGAACTCTTTGGCATTTGTATTTCCATAACTCCTTGAAATTCACTTTTATTCTAATGTTTTATCTTTGTCTTCTGTTTTCTTTCAAACTGAGTTTCTTTCTGAGCCTGACAATATAAAGCCACTTGGAAAGCTTGCTCTGCTCTGCACCTCCTCATTCAGCACACAGGATAATAGTGACCATGATTGTAAGAAGATAATTATGGTATCCCCCATAACATTCTGCACCACCCTTTTTGGAGGTGCCATCAGCCTCTGGAGGTAAAACCTAAACTAGGCATGAGGCTATACAAAATACAAGTGTAAAAGAATTCACACCTTAGATCTATACGAATAACCAAAATGGTGAAGTGAGGAGTTGGAAGTACAATTTATCCACTTGACTTGAAAAGTCAAATTCAGTAGCTGGCAACTACAGTGCATTCACATCCCCAGGAGGCTGAGCCCTTTTTTTGGGAACTGAAGAACTGTTGCAACTGACACTGTCTCAAGACTTTCAGTGAAAGAGTCTCAGCATGGCAAGCTGCCTCCAGTCTGACACAGAGCCTGGGATTTGGGAGAGCAGGACAGCCTGGCATCCAGATTCTTCATTTCTTAGCATCCTATATTTAAAGGAACAGAGTACCCTCATGTTTTAGAGAGCACACATAGCTTTCCAGCTACTCAGGTCCTCAACAACCTGCAGCCAGGTTGTTGAAATGCCAGTGTTATTCTGCTGTCTAAAGCTCACCACAGACTTTCTGCTTCTCTGGAAGCCAGCATGGTGAGCTATCTAATGACTGTGGCTTGTGCTTCTGTTACTAGTCAGACCTAATTGTCACTCTGCTTTTTATTCAATGAATTCCTCTCTGAACGCCTTCTTTGCCAACAATCTTGATTTAACCCAGAAGTTTCTTTCCTCTGGAAGTGAGCGAAAAGGGAGATATGTAAAAAACAGTCCTGCAAACTCTTGAACTGCAGTGTTTTCTTTCTCGGTAAATGTTAAGAATTGGGATTTTGCTTCTAATCAAGACAATAAAAGTATCGAACACCTGAAATTTCCCAGAGGTGGTTCAAGGTAGTTCTACTAGCAGATAGATGGTGTGAATCACCTAAATTGTAACACAGTAAATTACACACTGCTAATCACAAAAAATATGAGCACTACAGCACTCCACATCCCATAAGTTCTTTTATTCATATAATATCTATGACAGTTCTATGGACCAAAAAATACAGAGGCAAACACTAACCACTCTGAGCTGTCATCTGAATGAACATTGTTCTAGTAGTAACTAAGAAAAATAAATGATCGGTAACTGGGGATGTGAACATTTTACAGTCTGGAGAGTTAGCAATTCAAAGGGGAATGGGGTGAAAATGAGTAAGAAAAAAAGCAGTTTTACTGAAAGTGTTTCTGCAGTTGTACAATATTTCATATTGCTTTAAATTACATTGAAAGAAGCGTATATATCTGCTGGCAGATAGGGAAATGCATATTAAAAACTGTCTAGTTCTCTGAGTCACCATAAAGGACTCTAATTTGCACAGAACAGATGCTGAGTATTTGAAATTCCATAAAGCACTGTGCAATGGGAATTACTTTCATTCTTTTTTACATTCCCCCAGTCACTACCTGACTTCTGGGAGTGTCAAAGTCAGTATAGAGAATTCCATTTTTGGATAACAAATAATTTAATGATTTATTCCATGTAGTGTATTTTTTAATAGGCATTCACTGCTAGGACCAAGTGTCCTATGAACTTCATCTAACAACTGAACTGCTCTGTATGAAACCAGTGTAAATGATTGGGGCAGAAGATAATACGTAACCATATGAGTTGTCCAGTGCACATGATAAAATACTTTGAGCAGACTTGACTGAATCCATTTTCATATCTTTTTTTTTTTTTTCAGATGGCCCAATATCTTTCTTAAGTTAGTCTGTAGAATTATTTATTGAAATCTGACAGGTACATCAGCAATCAATATTCATTATTCCTTACCACTGTACCAATCCCTGTTCTTAAAATTACGTGTGAATTTATCTATCAACTCATGTAGGTGTTCAGAGATGCCAAAAGCTTATTGCCTGTGTGAGACAATTCTTGAGTCCTTTCCAATGAGTGTGTACAAGCTGCTTTTTCTTTTTTTTTTTTTTTATAGGATAGGATGTTCAATGTATTTATTTAATGAAAATCCCTAAAAGCCTCTTAGAGGTGCAGGAAAGAAGGTATAACCACTTCTGAAGATTAATTTGACAATACAGTGCAAAAATAATGGAGTGTTCCTCTAGTGCAAACAAATGTGTACTCCTGAAGGCAATCAGACTGTTTTCATGAGCTGTTATAACTTGATTTGGTCTGAACTACCTTTTTCATGAAAGGAAGCTTGACTACATCTATAAATACATGTGCGCATACATGCGCACAGATGTAATGTTTGTAATGTAATATGCAATGTATATAGCAATTTCTCCTTGTCTCAGATTTGTTTGCCTATGTACTTCACATCAAAAGGTTAAGTGCTGCGCTTCTGTGTGAAGTAAGAGGGTGTGACCAATGTTTTATTTCTAATCTTTCTCAGGTAATTCAGCTTAGAATGTAGAAAAAAGCACCAGTCTTTATGTGTGTGTTCTCCAGTGAATAAACTTCAGGGACATGATAATTATTTTATTTGATCTGATTTTGATTTTTTTAATAATGTGAAGCCTGATTTTCATTTATTTAACGAAAAGCATTTCCATAATAATCACACATGAAATAATTGTGCTCATATAGACTTTAAATACAACTACTGTGTGCTACTCTAATACTAGCAATTCTGTCAGATCTCCACAAGTTCCAAGTTTTAGATAAGGACTAAGTTCTTTTGAAATATTATCATGAAAGAGAATTTTAAAAGAAAATGTTAGAGGAAAAACTTTTTATAAACTGGAATATCAAAGTTAAAAGTTCTTATTCTTCCTTGGTCAGAAATAGCTGCATTTTCTTACCTTGCTGGACTTCTGTAATAGGAAGGATAGAAGTGAGGAACTATACTTATCTGCTAAACAATTTGGTGTCAGGTGCATCTGAGTCAATACATGAGCCTCATTACTTTGACAGAAATGAGAGAGATTTCCCTGCTATTCAGCTAAGTCACAGTAACTTGGTTTTCTCAAGGTAAGAGATAGTTATGGCAGCTCTGCTGATGCTGACTTGTTCAGTGGAGGCAACCTGATTGAAAAGAGAAGCTGTGTGCAATTGATTGCTTTCTCCCTTCCTCTGTTTTCTGTTTTTTGTTTTTTGTTTTTTTAATTTCATCTTTTTTCTACGCACTCTTTTGATTACCAGGAGTTGGACTTGTGGGTAAAAGATAAAATATTATGAGATTCAAGACTGAGTCAGTGAGGTGTAAAGAAGGAACAATTGGTAACCTATGTGCAGACTTGTGGACAGATTTCAAATGGCATAAAGCTTAAGGTTGATATATGGGATTAAAATATGTATTTTATCAAAGGAGCAGGATAATAATCATGGCCAAAATTTCTTCAATAGAAGAAAGTGATACATTTTTCTATCCAACATGATGAAATGCAGTCTGAACAGAAATATACCAGAAGCCAGCATGGGTGGAACTCTTCTCACAGAAAAAGGATAGCCCTCTACAAATGAAATTAATCCTGCTTGTCTTGGGGACCTAACTCATGATGGTCTGTAAAATGCTGTGAAAGTGTTCATCTCAATCCGTAAGGACAGATGTATCTTCCAAAACTGGACCACGACATACAAATGAGTTTTAGGTGTGAAAAATAAAGTAAAATCATAATCACTCAAATACTTACTTTAAAAATTATCCACTTTTTAGAAAGTTCTAGTGCCCTGGTTCCCTGCTGAAGCACAATAAGGTGATGCAGCTTTCCTGCACATTCATAAATTAGGGAATATAAGTACTTGATATGGAATTTGAGACCTAAGGGATCTTTTTTGGATTCCCCTATGGCAAAACAAAGACTGGTTTCCTATTTGTAATTATGGACAGGATGATGAATTTCAAACATCCAGCCATAGATGATTATAGAGATGCTGCTGCTGCAGCTGTGGAGGTGTTCAACAGCTGGTCTCATATGGTATCTTTAAGCAAGATAAAACTTCTCATAGGAAAAAAAAGTCCTGTAAATGAAATACTGAGCTATGAAATGATGTAGAAACTAATTGTTAGTTCAGGAAACCATGCAGAGTTCAATTAGTCATAAATTCTAATTCCAGCCTATCAATCTGTTTGCCTTTAAGTTCAATACACACTGTACTGTGTTCTAAATGTATTTCTGTCAAAACAGGGATTGTACTCTATATTCATATCCACAGTTTCAAAAAGGATTTTCTTGAATAAGTTTGTTTTGATGACTGCAGTTGAAGAAGTATTATGGGCAGGCAGTTGAAAATCATCTTAAAGTAAAATAAAATCACTCCTTAAAAAACATCATATTCTCTCTTACAGCAGGAGTATCTCCTGCTCTGCATGGTGCAGATTGATCAAAAAGAGGAGAAAGAAATGTTATTCCAAAGACCTGAAAATGATCTGAGAATTGTGAACAGAGTCAGTAGTGTCATCCTAACAATTCTGTTCATTCAAATACTCTTTCTAGTCCATTACATAGAGGTTATTTCTATGCTCATGAATGGATAGATGTCTTTGAAGGAAGTGCCATGCTTTAAGATAGTATTTTAAATTGTAATTTTTTTGCCAGTCACTATGTGCAGCTAAAAACATCTTCCGTCTATAATAAATTCTGGTGTCAAGTCTTTAAGTCAGCGGGTTGCCCACTGGTCCCTTCTGTTAGATAACAAGATGTTGTTCTGCAGTCACCAAGAAAAATGCATTCACTTTTTGAAAATAATTTCCACAGACACTTTGCAAAAGCTTAAGTCTTCTCCTGATGGCCACGTCTGTTCATCTGCAGATGGATTTTTTTGAAGTTACGTATTGCCTAGTTGTTGCATATGCTTTCTGTATGATCTTGGTTGTACCTCTTGGTGCTATGGTTTTGTCACGTCTCAGAGTTAACAAAAGTTGGACTGTAGGAGTGTAGATAACGGGCTGTCACTGCAAGGCTGGTATTTCATTGTCTGACATTGATTCCTACAAGTAGGTACAAATACAAACTCCCATCTAGAGGCTGATGTTGAATGGTACTGGAGCTTGTGCTGCACTCTAGATAAGAAATAATATAGATAGTGAGCAGTGTACTGATCATAGACCTGTGGAGATGTGCTGTGTTCCTGCAACTGCAGGATGACTTCAGGCTAGACACTGTACTTCCGTTGGTTTTCTGTAAAATAGATGTGATGTTTTGATATCTTCTAGGGGAAATGTAAAATAGATCTACTGCTCTCAAAAATTAAAGATAAAATCCTGAAACCTGTCCGTGTACATTTTCATGCCAGTTTTTAAGAAATGTTGAACAGAACATCCTGATGAATTTTCTAGTCTTCTGATTACTTTCTGCCTTTCAGAATCTTCCTTCAGTTTTCTTCATGTCATTTTACGTTTCGACATGTTCAGTGTTATCGTATTGTTCAGTACTCCAGGCAGCTGCTGTATTCATCCCTAAACCGTGGTTTAATTTCAGTTGCCGTATGTATTCTCAACATAATTCACAGGTGAGCTGTAAGACTTAAGAGTTCCTTAGTGCCCTTCTCAAGAGCAAAAGATAATGTGAAGGATCTGTTCAGGTTGTTACTGTGTATGTCTTTCCTCCTATTTTCTCCTATATTAAATACAAGTACTTTTAAATTTATCTTTTTTGTATGAAATATTTTAGCTTCCTTACATGTTTCTTGCAAAAGAATGTAAAGTTCTCTGCAAGGCAAGCACTCAGCTCTGCATTTCATCTCTCAAGAGCAGTTTTCTTTGTGCAGTATGAATCGGTGTATCATCATTCATACCATGACAACTACATTTACTGTACACTGACAGTGATGGCTGTCCTCAAATATGAATTTAAAATTTCAGTAACACAGTCACATAAAAGCAATGATATTAAAGTATCAAGGCTTCTGGTCATGAAAGTCGTACCAAAGTACAAGCCTGTGCATAAAATTCTGACTACAGTCCCTGCACTGATAGCTAAGGTCATTAGCTAATGTCCTTTCTGTACTATATATGCATTTACATTACTGTGTAGATTGCTATAAAACACTGAGTAGGCTGGACACACTCCAAATGAAGTAGAGGACAGCATCCTGGTCCCAAAGAAAGTAATCACAGACTCCCTGGGGAATTTCAAAGAATCAAAAGTAAGAGTGTTCCTACACAGGGGCCCAGTCTTGCTTCCATTCTCTTGGTTACCTACAGCCTGCTGCCCATTTTCATCTCCATCTTTTCTTACAAATGCTTCAACATAAAATGACAAGCTATTGTGAAGAAAGAACTACAGTTATTTCTAAAATGTATTGCAATACAATACATAACTGATACTGTACAAACAGCAAACTTGATGCTTGGAGTTGTACAAACACAGAATGGTTAATTTTTACCCACTGCTAGGTGTCGACATAACCGTTTATTAAGTAGAAAAGCCCTATTCTGCAGTTCTTACACCCCCAGACAATCTTCAGCTAATCAGTAAGGTTACATTTCTGTTTTATTAGATGTGAATGAACAGTTTAAATTATTACTTTTTTTCTAAAAAAGGAGACATAAATCACCAGGATTTCCCCTGGCATAATATTATATGCAACTAAATGCCACGTTTTACTCAAGTATACGTAATCTGTTAGTCTGTAAGCTTGGGGGCCCAAGTAAAGGATACTGATTATTATCTCTGAAGAAAAGCAAGTTTCTCAGTATTTAAAAGTTTGTTCCACTGATGTTTTGTAAACCCACAGAGACAGAATTCTTCAAATTACTTTCTGTGTGAACAACAGCAACAAGAACAATTTTCTTATTCCCTTTCCTAGCTCACAAAATACATATTTTCCATCCTGTCTCAAACACATAGAATGTGCAATTACATCAAGTCTACAGCTCTTATTCAAAATAAATATTTATGATTATTTTTCAGGCAATTTCAAATCCCTATGTACCTTATAAACTGAGCAATTGAGAATAAAATGTCATCTCTTTAGCTTAGAGTCACAATTCCCTTAATGGTTTGTTTGTATACATGTAACTAAATTGTTAGGTCTTATTCCGGAAAATTAACTAAACTGCTCTAGAACTCAGTATTTGTATTGGATGATCTGATATAAGTCACTGATAGCCCTAAGAGAAATTTTGATAACAGAGAAGCTGAAGATTCAGAAAAATCAGCAATTTTCTGCATAGTATCTGAATGAAAGTATACACACTAACGTTATTAGAATTTAATTACATTCTGAATTTTATAGATAAGTTCAACTGTTATTCAAAAATTTGAAAGGAAAGCTTTAAAATATAGGAAAGAAACTTCTAGAGGGGGTTCTCCCAGGGTATTTGAATGAAATATTCAAGTTCTGCTTATTGGACTTTGGCATACTGTTTTGTTATTAAAATTTTAAGAAGTCAGAATATAAATTTGCTGACTGTGTAGAAATGCAGCCCTTGGTCCTAGATTTGTGCTGTGCATCAATGTAGTACTGTACAATGCAGAACTGGTACAAAACAAAACTGAAAATAAAAATATTATTCTGCTTTTGCATATCCCAGAGATAGGAGGAAAGATAGGTGCATAAACTGAGATGGTCAAAATTATAATAAGTCAATAAACTTATTTTGCAAAATTATATGTATTTTCTATTATTTCTAAGCTCCGCTTATGGTAAACACGTAAGATCAATGGAGAAAATATTCACTTAATAAAACCAAGAAGAGAAGGTGGATGCAACTTTTCACATTAATATCCCCACAAATAGAGATAGTGAGTTCATTGATGGCACAAACTCTTTTTCATAAAAAAGGAATGAAGATGAATTACATTAACATAGAGTATTATTTTCTGTTAATGCAAATTCTAGCAGTCTACCTGCTCCTAGAGAGCCCAAAAGGGGGACTGTGATTTTGTAAAAGTTATTTTCTTCGCCAATTATACACCTTTACGTTAAGATAAGAAACACACTTGATTTTTGGCTAGATAGGTACAAATCAAGAAAATGGTTGGATATATTTTGTGAAGGCCAGAGCAATCCATAGGTACTATATTCTAGCTTATTGTAGACCTGAGTATGATTATCTGTAATAAACTGAGGTTAATATCAACAGAGACACCCATAGGTAATAAATCAAGGTTAATTGATTGAAACAAAGCAAATCATATCCATCAAAAGTACATTTTCAAAGAAGTATTATAGATTGCTCCAACAGATGAAAACTGTGGGAAAATGTTTTGTTCCTTCTTTCTGTAACAGTTGTCTTTCTAGCAACAAGAGCAGGTAGCTGAGAAACTAATGAAAGCAGAAGGTTTCAAGGCACCAGTTTTTAAGCTCTCAGCAAGTTTAGTTGGACCCTAGCTAGTGTTGGAGGCCAGTGTAAACTCATAAAAAAGTGCCAGTTTTTGAGAAACTGATAAAAACAACATTTAATCAAATAGTTTCCTCTTAGCTCTGATATTTCTACTTTTCCTAAAGCAATATAACCAACTGAAATGTCTTAGGTTCATCTTTATGGTATTTAATGTTTCAAAGGTCATAGCAATAGCAAAAGCTTATGTGTGTGTTCTATGAACAGCTGGTGTAACTGGTCATGTTACTGGTTCAGCTGTGGCTAAGGTGGACAGGAGAAAAGGAAAATTAGAACAAAATTTGAAAAAATAAACAAAACTGTAAAATATAGAACTAGTTTTCTAAATATTCTGTTCCTTTCCCTTCTTTTGGGTCTTTCAGTATCTGGGATTCTTTCTCTCCATGTCCAGCACAGAAATTATGGAGGGGGTTTGGCTGTTATTTTCCTTGTTCCACGGTGCATCTGGTATAATTTTCCTCTTCAAAACTCTTTTTAGGTTGTTTGGTTGTGTTTGGTTTTGCTTGGTTGGTTTTTAAATATTTTTATACAAAAGTTTCTAAAATAGAGAAATAATTTGGAAAATGAATGTATTTTACTTCAGAACAGTATTAAATCTGTTCAGTAACAGTAAAATACTTTGTGGGATTTTTGCTCATTCTTCATTTCTCCACTTTCTCCTTTAAAATTAGTACTGTAGGAGTCAGTTGCTCAAGATGCATAATGCTGTCTCCTTATTAATAGACTTCTGTGTGTCCCATGAGTGGGAAAACACAGCTTACACCAAAAACTCTTTCCATAGAAAGTTTTGATTTTCATGTTTTTCAGATGGTTAATATTTTCTTTGAAGTATGTAACAACCCATATTGGGAGGCTTGCAAAACTGTACTGAAAATGTCTCTAGTATTGCATTGTTTTAGAATTATAAACGCTTCCCCTTTCTAGGGCAATTGCTATGGTCTCTCTGGTGGTATTTAAAACTCTGGAGCCCAGAAGAATGTTGAAATCAGAAATAATTGATCTATATGATAATGTTTGATTTGAAATTACATTTATTACCATCTGATTTGAATTTCAGATTAATATAGAGGGTTTTCTTTTCTGGGGGCTTATGGGGACCAGTTCCTGTTTTCTAAGGGATGAAAGCTGTTGACTTTTTCTGTATTTGCCACAAATATATTACTAAAACAACTAAAAAGGTAAATTTGCATTTAGATGTATAGACATACAATTCCTGCTAAAATCAGCGCTATTTGTATTAACATAATTGAAAGCAGAGGTGTGTCCTTAATGTCTGGATACATAGAATCACACAGAATGATTGGAAAGGACCTCTGGAAGTCACCTGGTCCAAGCTCCCTGCTCAAGCACTTCAAGTAGTCACATGCAGATTCAAGGATTAATGCATACAGAATTGAGAAAACAAAAAATTGAAAAAGAGAAACAAAGGAGTAAACCAACATTCATTTGGCAAAGCATGTAAGAGCAATATTTAAGATTGTGAGGAGGTATTAGGATGGCAAGCTAGGAAAGGGATTTTATTAATACATGAAGGAATTACACAGGAAACATGGAGGGAAAAATGAGATAGAAAGTACTAAAAGGAATTGTTGCAGGTAAAGTCAGAATGAAGAATTAAAATCAAAAAGGAAAGGGATGCATTAAAGTATTTAAAGATGAGAACAGGGAACTTGTATGGAATATGTAATGCAAAGGAAAATTGATGAACAGATTCAAATAAGCGTCTCCTATATAAGAGCAGAGGGTGAGATGCCATTTTTGCTAGAATCTTTTGGGGTGAATAGGTGGAATGAATTAAATGAGGTGCTAGCACTTAATTTCAGCCTCTTGTAAGTATTTAATTTTACCATTTTATAGGTCACTAGATAGTGATTGAGCAGCATTCAATTTTTTTTGTGCTGGTGTAGTCCATGTGGTGTCATGGACCTGAGGTGAATGGCCTCTGTCAATTCTTTCAGCTACCTTGTCATCATGTGTTGTCTGCTTCCTGCTTTTTATTCATTTCCCAAACTGATAAGTCTTCAGAATATTCTTTATTTTACTTGTAAATAATTTTCTTCATGCTTTGCAATGATGTGCTTATGTTTACATATCTCTATGGACTTCTTCAATTCCAGTGTACTCCTGTTTTAAATGTTGATCTTTTAGAAGTGTCATCTACTGTAGAGGAAATACCTTAGGGCAATTGTCAAAGGCTGCGATCTGTTGAATCTGAAGTTTTCCCTTAAGGGGGAATCCTGTACATCCCTTATAAGATTTTCCATTGCCTTTGTGATGTATTTCTGGGGAGAAACTACCTGACTGGGCCAATGAGACCTAGTGAGCCCAGAAAAGGGCATATTAGGTAGATAGTGCTGTGAAGGACTTCCTTAGTCACTGAAACAGTCAAGTGACTATCTTCCACATTCTAATATCAGGTTCCAAGTTTAAATCAATCATCTAGAGTGCCTCTAAATGCATAGGAGAGAAGAATCCATAAAGATGTATTGCCTCTTTTCTCTCTTCCTTTAAAATACACAAGCTTTTATAACTAATTTCTGTTTTCCTCAAAACTTCCATCTTTCAGACAGATTGGGAGGTGTAATGAACCCAGTCTTTCCTGCAAACCCTATTCATATGGTTGAGTTAACCTGTAGATGTTATATTGCAAAATTAAGGACAGTTCTTCATTTTGGTATGGTCTTGTCTTTGTGAACTATTGCTGCCTTCCAGAATTGGAGGCACACATTGAAATCTAGAGAATAATTTCAGGACACTTTGGCTTATGTCAGGAGACAGGTCTCACAGAATCACAGATTCACAGAAACACAGAATGGCTGAGGTTGTGAGGGAGTTCTGGCTTTTGAATATTTCCAAGGATGGAGACCTCACAACATCCCTGTGCAACCTGTGCCGGTCCCTGGTCACAGCGCTCAGACGAGCCTCCTGTGTTTCACTTTGTGCCCGTGGCCTCTGGCCTTGCCACTGGGCACTGCTGGCGAGAGTCTGTCTCTGCCTACTGGCCGATCAAGTTTAGTGCTTGTTTTTGCTCTCACATCCCTCTACATAAAGTGTGGGTGTATTTCTCTCTGCAGTCACAGACTTTTTTTTAAATATGCCTAATACATGGCATTTCTAAAGAGCTTGTTTCCTTTCAAATGACTAGTATACAAAGACACTAGAAAAAATTAATAGGATTTACATTTGCAAACTTGAAGACGGTATTATTTGCCTATGTTTTTCTATGGAAAAGGTGTAAATATGTAAAAATTTTGTTCTGATTCATGTATGGCTTCAGACCAGTGTAATCTCAACTATTGGTGTAAAATCCGTTTTTCCAAAGAGCACATGGACTTTACATATGCAGGAATTAACGGTCACTTTTTTTTTTTTTAAATTTGCAGTAGATTTCTAGTAAATAATTTTTTCACAGTAGCTATTGAAAAATATTTTACGTTAAATACTATTTATTTTTTATTACACATTTCTTCTCTTCCCTCTGTATAAAAATTCTGAAATTAACTACATTAAAAAAAGCTTCAAATAAATAAATGGCTATTTCCAGTTGTATAAGTGTAGGAGAATAATTCAGATATGAAATTTTTCCTCTGTTTTTCCAGCTATTAATACAATATTTGTATTTTCTTATATTGTTATTCTGGCACTGGTTGAAATGAAGAGAAATCAGAATAAACAGTATATCAGATGCCTACTCCTACAGAAAGCACTTCATGAGAACATTTAACAATGGATTTTATTGTTTTGTGGTTTGAAAACATTAACTAAAATGCAGATACACAAATGGTTTTAAAGAAAAATTGCTGCTTCATTTACGTGCAGCAAATGTCAGAGATACTGTAATAGTTTTTGTGGAAGCAAGCATAGATATGTTACATACATATATTGCTTGTTCTTTTTACCCTGATATTGAAATCAAATGACAAAATAAAAAAATTGTATTTCTCCAATACATAAAGTTTACTATAATATTTGTCATAAAACCATGATAACACTGCAACCTCCTTAATAAACATGGAGACTAGAGATGTAGCTTTATCCTGCTATGAATCTGCAGTCATTTCTAAATTTTTTTCATAATCATTTCCACTTCAGTATCAGTGTTAAGTACTGCTTTCAGAGGTATGAATGCACCCTTTATTGGAATTATACTTACAGTGGTAAAATTATTTGCAGTGGTAAAACCATTACTTGTGCTGTGGAAAGATAAGAAAATTAACCATTAGGTTAAATCCTGGTACATTTTACCCTGCCATTCATGTTTCATTTTACTCTTTATATGTATGGAATTGCAGCTTCTAGACTACTTGATACTGTTTTGTTATCCATCTGCAGCATAAGGTTTACACGAAGATTGACTTTATGGGCACAGGCAAAAGTAAGGAAAGTAAGGAAAACAAAGCAGAGTCTGAATATAGTGTATCCCACTGAAGATTCTACTGTAAATTGCATCTCCAAAAAAAATATGTCACAACATGAAAAAGTTATTTAGCTAATGTAGTTGTTTGTAGAGTCTTTTTTTAAGCATTACTTTTTTGAACATGAATACTATTTATAAATCACATTTTACTAGAGCAATTTTAAAGGCTTATTTTAAATTTCTTGTTTTATTATTAGCCACTAAATATAAAGAATATGATTCTATATGTAAATTGCACGGCATTATTTATTTTACTACTATTGCAGTTCCTTATCCTTTTATGCAATAGTGAATCTGTTAATTTGTACTCAAAAAATGGTTCTATTTCATGATGTGAGAACTAAATCACTGCTGCATTGTTATAATAGCCGATGATTTTCTGTATGTAAGAGATTAATCTTAATCTATATAGCTTTAACCTTTCTTTGTGTCTGTAAAGTCACAGGTCTAAGGCACAAATTTTGCTTATATTTAGACTCCAAAAGTTCACCCACTGTACTTTTTCAGAGACTTTAAGTTCTTTAATACCTTGAATTTTCATAAAGAGGACACATTAGAAGCATTTCCCAAGAGACTTTTTTTAATTTAGTGGGTAAATAGGCATTTTGGCAAAAGGTTCACAGGAAAAACATAAAACCAAGGAGAAACATTTAATTAAAGGTTAAATAGGTTGAGTTTTCTATCTTGTTGACATTGAAGTCGGTTCTGCTCTAGGATTTAGAAGAAACTAAGTATTAGGTACAGGCTTGTCAAGATGCTTCAAGATTGAAATAACATGTTTCCCACTGGTTTAACATTATGTTAACAGTATGTTCTGTATGTTCTTAAATCTTCAGGAAAAAAAGAGGTATTGTGGAAAAGAAATGATCAGTAGAGCTCCATCAGAGAAAGATGACACTTCATCAGCCACAGGCTCACAAAGAGCATATGGAGTAGAATGAACCTGTGGTGTGGCAGATGTCGAATAAATAAAATGAATTTTTATCCACATAATATGATGTTAAAAGTCCCAAATCTACTTTTAAGACCAATACGTATGTATAATCTGGCAGTCTCGTGAGATATATATTCTCTCCTATGTGATCAGCATCAGGGACTGTAAATAGGCAAGGTCTTCAGGTTTTGTAAATTGAGATGAAATGAAGGAGACACTCATACAGAATCAGGTTCTTTTAGTTAAGAAGAGCCACCAGAGAAAGACAGATTTATGCCTGTTTCACTCACTTTAAGCTGCTGTATCACAGAACAAGGACAGAGGAATTTGATTCTTTCTTCATCTCAGTTACATTTTCTATAAAACTAATTCTCATTGACTTTCCTGGTGGAATAATTTACACACTGTCTTCAGAAATACTGCACTCCTCAGTCTATATTTGCATTATTTTGGTCTAAAAACATATTATGGCTTCCAAAATCCCTGAAAAGTGCTTACTGCTGAAATATATCTGTTCTGTTGAGGCATTTTAGAATGTAGCTCTGCAATCTCAGATAATTTTGTTTGATTACCTGCCATTTTCAAATCAGTTTTAGACAGTAAGGAATAACTGTTATTTCACCCAATTTCAGTGATAGAAGAAATAGTTCCCTAGTGAATGATACAAGTTTAATGGCTTAAAAGGTTTATTTTTTGATTGTAGTGTGTGTGATTGTGCCAGATTCACAGTAATGGCAATGAACAACAGTCAAGCTTATGAATGACTATGAGCAGGATCAATAGAAAAATGCATTATCTTCTCTCTGAGTATAGGACTACTTTGCATGAAGTTTTATGTAGAAAGCATTTTTGTGAGAGACAAAAGAGCACTTAGAAGGGAAAAAAAAATCAATGTGTTTTATAATATTTCTCCATTCAATGTATGAAAAATAAGATGTAGAGAATGCAATAATAAAATTAATTTTTTTCAACCTTAAAATCATCGATCATACATACCAGTCGTATAAAATGTTCATAAATTCATGTTCATAATGACTTACACTGGTCTCATGGCAATTTAATGCCAATGGGGCATACCAGTGAATAAATATGACATATTTTACCATAATTGTTTTAAATACCTCTTTTCTTAGCAGCTTGCTTTCTTAAATTTGTCTTTCACTTTAATTGTTTTACTTGAAACTGGGAAAAATGGAAATCACATTTGACCTTCGTTGCAGTTGTCATTTTACTTCCTGTTCAATTGCAGGAGTCTGGCATCAATTTGCTCATGCAATGGTTGAAAGCCCATATGTCCTTACAGGTCTTCATGGAGCAGAATGTGACATTCAGAACTGCTGCTACTTCATGGATATTGTGGCCAATATTAAAATTCAGTATTTACAAATCCAGTAGCAAACCAGGGACCTAAACACTTGGAGTGAACCAAATATACAAATTATATCATCTCTCCACTAAAGAACAACATTTAAGAGGACATGAAAAACCTGTGATATCTACAACTATGTGTTAACTATTGACAAGTGTGGGAGGGAAGTAATAGTAGAACCTTATATGGTTCCTCTCTCTGACAGACACATTTTGAGGGCTGCAGAAGTGATCTCAGAGTATAACAGAAGATTAAATCCCTGAATGAAACCCTGTCTATGTGTTATGCTGCAGTTCACCTAGAGTCCCATAATTCAAAGTGCCAAAAATGAAGTGCTTACCCAAATGCCATGGAATCTCCAAATCACAAAATGGCTGAAGTTGGAAGGCACATCGAGAAATCATCTAATCCCACCGTCCTACACAGTGCAGAGTCACCAGGAGCATATTGCCCAGGACTATGTTCAGCTGGGTACTGAGTATTTCCAAGGGTGGAGACTCCGCAGCTTCCTTAGACAACCTCTTCCAGTGTTTGACACTCTCACAGTAAATACCTTTTCATTATGTTTAATTTTATATATTTCAGCTTGCTCTCATTGCTTCTTCTCCTTTCACTGGTTACCACCAAAAAAAGTCTACCTTCAACTCCATCTTTCCTTTCTCCTGTCTGGTATTGACATATAGGCTTTATTCAGGAAGAAGATGCTGTAACAAAAAAAAAGAACCGACACGGATTTACATATACTGTCTCATATCACCTGAAAGAGCTACTGTTTTAATACTGCTGATGAATAGAAAACAGGATTTAATAATAACATCTTGAAGATTTTGTTTTCTGTGCTTTCTAGAAACATCTGATGTTGGAATAACAGTCAGTTCTTGCACTTGAAGACAGATAATAAAACTTCCCATTCTTTTGCTGAGCAAACTCACCTTACTGTCACAATAAGTTTGCTTGAGTAATGATCCAGTGACAACTCTAAGTAAAAGACCTTGGCATATGTACCCATGTTGTGTTTTAAACAATCTAATTTTTTAACTTCCTTTTTAGTAATTGAATTTGAAAATAATGTGACTTTAGCTATCCAATGTACTTGGAGACACCTAAGGAAAAAGAATCCTCTGCTATGACTTCAAGGCGTTTCACAAATCATAAAAGCTTTTATGTGAAATCAGAGAAAATAATGGAAAAAAGTACAATCAAAGACTGTGAATGATATACATGTCCAACTATCTGTTGACCTCTGTTGCTCAAGAAATGGGGGTAAACTGCTTATAGCTTATAGCCAGAAAACATTTCAGTATTTTCAAGGTGATGAGAAAAAACAGGAAAAAATAGAGATGATAAATGGTAATATTTATCTTTCCTTTAGGGCCTAAGCCTTTTTGTAGAATTGTTAGTATAGTGATAATAATAATAATAATAAAAAAATGTTTTAGCTAATGCTAGTCTGCCTTTTTATTAAAAATATTTTTCTCACACCTTTTCACCTGCTGCCTCCATGGATCAAAAAGACACTTCCTCTCTCCATTCTTGCAAATCTGATTTCACTTTACATGGGGATCTGAATTTTTGTCTGTTTTGGAACAGCAAAGATCCCTTAACATGTCTGCAACCTGGATCTTTATGATGGTTGCACCACATGTTCGCACTCTCGCTACAGAAGGCTGCTGAAATATGATCTGGCCAGCCACATTTCCATCACTAATAGTAACTCCTGTGTAAGGAACTGTCTGGGCCAGCATCTGACAGATAATCAGAGCTGGTGACCACAACTGCCCTCTGAAGTGATCAGTCTCCAGGGAGGTGACAAACACCTATCCTTGGCAGGAGTAGTCTTTCCAAATACGTTAAGATAGATTTAGTTACAGTTACTTAAAGGCGTCTGAGACACCTACTGAAGCAAACAGCTCTGGTATGTCAGGCATTGTAGCATCCAGATGCTCACCCTGCCCCCTTGGTTAAGGTTACAGCCGTCATTGAAAAAGCTGACAGCAAAGAACCTGCAGTCATATTTCAACAGTTGCTGTTCACAGGCTGATTGATGAGGGCAAACACTACAGCTGAGGTATGGATTGACAATTTCAGTGGCTGAGGTATTGACTATTGGAATAAGCAAACCCTTAAACCATTGCAGCTAAAACCAGGAGTGCCTTGACTTCATAAAGTTTAAAGCTATTTGGACATTTATTATACACTGTGACCCTGAAATTGTCTTATGAAACTAGAATAATGTGAAACTAGACATTCACACAATGTCAGGTTCCCAAATTAAAAGGATTTCAACTTTTTAAATTCATCATCCTAACATTGTATTACTATAAAACGGTGCTTATGAGAGAAATTGCAGAAAAGAACAAGAAGAATGATCAGAGTTCTTGAAAACACGACCTCTGAAGAAAGGACAGGATTTGAAGAAAAAAAATTACTGGAAGGGATATGAAATAGCACTCTTTGATATGCAAAAGGTAGTTACAAAGAGGAAAGGAATAATCTGTTCTCTCTGTCAGCCTTGGGTAGAACAAGAAGTAATGGTCTTAAATTAGAGCAAAGGAAATTTAGATTATGTATTAGAAAAAGATTTTCAACCATAAATCATGGAAAAGGACTGTCTAGAGAGACTGTGTAATTATCATTACTGGAAGTTTTTGAGAACAGACTGGTTAGACAGATTTCAAGGCTGAATAAGGTGGAGGGGATCCTGTCCTAGGAAAGAATGATAAACTTTTAAAGTTCTCTTTGAGGTCCATTTTCTTTGATGCTGGAATGCCTAATACATCATAACTTGAGCACAAATTAGCTGAAAAGGAAGTCAAACCTGTAGCCAAATAGAGTGAAGAATGAAAGACATACTGACTAGCTATTTGCTGATTAACAGTTTATGCTGGGACTGATTTTGGCTACTATTATATGAATTGAATGACATATTAATAGCTTTAACTTATGCATCTGGGGAACAAACTGAATGATGTGGAAATTACCAAAGTGCTTTCTCTTTTTTTCTTCTTTTGCCTTGATTGTTATTTTTAACTTTTTTCTGGATTCATGGGATTATGATGACTAATGAAAGGAAATGTTGTCTCCAGTCCCCTTTGTGCTCAGGCCCTCAGTGTCCAAATAATTTTTGAATGGTATACAAATACTAACCGAATTGCCCAACATGTTTCCTTATGTAAATGAGCATGGAGCTTTGGTCTTTTGGTACTTATGCTACTTAATCAAGTTAAGATTTGGAATTTCTGGCTTCAGTCACAAGCCAAATGTGACAATGTTAAATAAATTTTTTTTTACGTTTTTTAGATAGGAGTGATCATCACCCTCATGAAAGTTTACTCTGAAAGAACTCTTTCTCTGTGAGACTTTGTCAGTTGATAACATTGTATTGCATATCAGATCAGACTGGTGAAGTGAAGTCTAAGGCATGCCTGTGGTCAACAATAAAAGCTGCCCTTTTCAAAGTATTCCAAGAGAGGCTGTCACTGTGCAACACTTAACACTGCACATTTCACTATGAGGTTGTAAAGATAACTGAAATACCTTTACCATAATTTAGCTTCACTATTGTAAATGTTAATGACTTAATAGAATAATGAACTCCACAAAAGGTGATACCACTTAAATCCATAAAAGCAAACATATAAACTCATAAAAACAAATATATTGAATTAGAATTATAGAATAACAGAGGCATTGAGATTGAAAGATCATCTGGTTCAGCCTCCTTACTCAAAACAAGGTCAGCTAGACCAGATGGCTCAGCACTGTGCCCACTTGGGTTTCAAATATCTCTGAGGATGGAAGTTGCACAGCCACTCTGAGCAACTATTCCCATACTGTGTGCTCAGACACACTGTAAAGAACTTTTCTCTTATGATGTTTAAGTGAGATTTTCTGTATTTCAATTTGTGCCTGTTGCCCATTGTCCTTTTACAGATTGAAGATTTATACTGATAAGAGTCTAGATCTATCTTCCTTTTTCTGCCATGAGGCACTCATATTGATAAGATTCCTCCTGTGCTTTCCTTTTCCAGGCCGAACAGTCACAGCTCTGTCAACCCCCCTTTGCGTGCCAGATTCTACAACCCATTTATAGTCTTCATTGCTCTTTGCTGAAGCATAGTGCTTATGCTCCTTGGGAAGGACAGGACTCAAACTAGCACTCCATGTGTCTCATCAGTGCTGAGCAGAGAAGGATCACCTCCCTTGACCTCCTGGCAATGCTCTGTATAACACAGACCAGGAATTGCTCCAAGGATGCTCTGATGATTCCTCTTGAAGTTGTTCTCCACCAGGACTCCAGGTTCTTTTCTCCAAAGTAGTTTCTGTCAGTCCCTTGCACGTTCTAGTGCATGGGATTATTATTGCTCATGTGCAGGACCTGTCACTTCCCTTTGCAGATCTTCACTAAGTTCTGGCAAGATCCCTCTGAATGGCAGCACAACCATTTGTGGATAGGACTCGGCAAACCTTGGCAGCCCCTCCACGAAATCCCAGATCTGAGACACTGGCAAGCAGGAGCAGCAGGTCAGATTGGCAGATGGAAACCTTTGTCCCCTGCAGCAGGGAGTCTCTTGCTGCTAACACTCACTGCTTCCTTGGGGTGTTGCTGTGGGACTCAAGCTCAGCCAGGATGGTTGCTTCCCTAAAAGGGAAAGCTATCCATTCTCAGACACTAGGAATTCAGATTCCACCTAGAGTGCCTCTTTCTGTATTATGTCTTTCTAGTGTACTTTCAGCATATTTTCAGTTTTGAGAGGATCTTTTTTCCACCTTGCTATTTAAACTGAGTATGTTTTAAAAGATAACCCTGGAGAAAAGACATAGGTGACTAATTAAAAAAAAAATATTTTTAGTGATTTGAGATACTTTTGTAATAATTGATAGTGTTTTGTATGAGATAAATTTACTTAATTATTTCACTATTATGGCTGTTATTCTGGAAGTCCTGCATGGTACTGCTCATAAAAAAAAAGGTGAACAGAGGTGTATTATGGTCAAGCAGGGGACAAGATTATCCAGGCATATAAAGGAGATGGATACTCTGGCAATTTGGCAGAAAAACAAAGGTCAAGCATCACTTAAAGTAAAATAGAAGGAAATGGAACTAAAAATACACTTTCAAAATCTCAAATAAATAAATAAAATTATTCAGTATTGTCACACTGAAGTTTTTGTGAGTCTAGTTCCAGCTCTTTTTAAAAGATCAGTAGGAGTTGTATGTCTTCAAAACTCCTCCTTGGCATGTCAGAACTAAGCCACACAGAGTTTCTAAGTGTCACTATGATATTCAAAACCACCATGCAGAGGCTGCAAATCTATGAAGTAGATATACCAGGAGTATGTCAATACTGGGACAGGTGGATTAAAAACCAGCTGATACACCAGTGGGTTGTGCTGCCATCCAAGGGTTCTCAACAGGATGGAGAAATGTGCTGAGAAAAACCTCAAAATTTTTGAAGTCTTAAAACTGGGAAGGGACAATGCCAGACACCAGTATATACTGGGGCAGAGCCAGCAGCTTTGCAGAGCTCTGTCGGGAAGCAGCTTGATAGAGAAGGACCTGGGGGTCCTGGTGGGCACCTGGTTGAATATGAGCCAGAGATATGTCCCTGCCACAGAGAAAGTTAATGGTATCCTGAGCTGTAAGAGGAAGGATGTTGTCACAGGCTGAGGGATGTGATACTGTCCCTCTCCTCGGATCTGGCAAAGCCTCACCTGGAGTACTGTGTCCAGTTCTGGGCTACCCAAAACAGGGAGACACAGAGCTACTGGAGACAGTCGAGTGAAAGGCCACAAAGATGATTCAGGGATAGAAGCATTTCTCCTATAAAGACGTATTGAGAGAGCTGAGACTGTTCAACCTGGAGGAAAAGGCTCAGGGGGAATCTTTATTAATGTATGTGAATTCCTGAAGGGAGGTTACAAAGAAAGAAGAGCCAAGCTCTTTTAGGTGGTGTTCAGTGGCAGGATCAGAGGCAATGGACACAAGGTGAAATACAGGAGGTCCTTGAACACTTTTTTGCTGTGAGGGTGACTGAGGACTGACACAGGTTGCCCAGGAAGGCTGTGGGGTCACCAGTCTTGGAGATGTTCAAAAACCATGTAAACAACATCCTGGGGTTTGACTTTTTTTTGTGCCTATCACAGAAGTGTACAGATTTCAGCCCAAAATCATCACTAGATTAGGAAAAAAAATAACTAAATTACTGCTAATGTCAGGCTTATTGAGAGTTCTTTCTCAGATGAATATTTGATGATTTCCTTTGCTTAATGGATGGCATTTCACAGGATTTTACTTTGTCATTTTTCTATCTGTCTTTCCATTATCACTTTCTTTGCCTGTTTTCTCTAGACCATTTCATATAAAGTTGCTACTGGAAACAAAACCAAAGCTACATAGAATCAGTAAGGATATAAGATCCTTTGTAGCAAACTGCACAGACAACTAAAATAAACTTTGAAGGAAAACCAAAAATTTTCCATGGTGTGTAGCTATTACAGCTTCTCAACAGGAACAATATATTTTGTAGAAAATAGTGTGAATGTAGGAAGGCAACAAAGATTATATCAGGTTCAAGAAGCAACAAAGTTATTTTGAAATTCTATTCCACAGGCATACGTACCTATGAAGAAAATGCATACCTTTGTTACCCTGATACAGAGTAACATACATACATATAGACAAAGTTCAGGCATGATCATGTACTGGGTCTAGAATATGTACTTTGCCAGAATTTTAAATGTGAAATATTCAAATAAAAGGTATATTTTGAACATCAAATAATTTTCAGGTTCTGGAATTTTGGCATTTAAAAATGCTCATTTAACCTCTGTTGATGTGATTTTATCAAATGCTGTAACAGCTTTTATTATCATTGCAATACAGGCAGTAAACTTTAAAGGAAATGAAAAATATTAAGAATATTCCTGGTAGGTTCTATATTTTTCGTTGCTCATTTATTATCAGTGTTAAAAAACTTCTCATGTATAGATTCACTGTGCTAAGGAAGAGGCAGATAACTGGTCAGCTTAGATTTTTGATGAAAATAATTTGCCTTTCTTCTTTTCTTTAGTAGGAAAACAGCCTTCTGCAAGTGATGCCTTTGAAGAAATACATTTTTTTTCTCTGTGTGAGTGAAGTGCCACTTAATTTGGCTTATCAAAACCTGGAGTTCCTATTCTTTTCAAAACAAGCAAACAAAGTTCATAAAAGGAGAGAAAATTTGCTTTAAGATGATTAGAATATTCATGCTGGATCCTTAACATGACATTTATGTCGTCTAAATTTATCTGTCTGGATTTTAGGCATCATAGTAGGGACTGAGTAATTTGGTTATTTAGACACCTTTTCTAATCACTGACGAGAGATCAGTTCCCAGCTATAAACTATAAAGGCAGTTCACCTGATCTAGTGTAGGCATGTCATTCATTCATTCATGGCTTGGCTTCGCGAACGAAGATTTGGGAAGGGCTCTACCCACGCTTGCTGCAAGCGCGCTGATGGCTAAAGAGGCCGATGCGAGATAGGCAAGTCCGGTTGCAAAAGGCACAGCAGAAAGTCTCCATAGGCGGTGTTGGTGAGGCACGGTTCTTTCTGCATTGTCTTTTCTCCTCCAGACTGATTCTGCATGCATTTTCAAAGGAATCAGCAGCGTTATGGATGGTGTGTCTCCATGCCTCCCGATTGGAGGCCAGAGTGGACCATTGATGATAGTCAATATGGCCAAGGCTGAGGTACTGTTTTAGAGAGTCCTTGTATCTCCTCTTTGGGGCTCCTCTCTTGCGGCAGCCGGTGGCAAGTTCACCATAGAGCACGATCTTAGAGAGGCGGTGATCCTCCATCCTGGAGACGTGCCCTGCCCAGCGCAGCTGCGTTCTCAGCAGCATCGCCTCAATACTGGTGACTGCTGCCTGTTCAAGGACAGACACATACCGCCGCCACCTGCGTCTCCTCGAACGCTTCCATCAGCGCTGCCTCCGCACTATCCTGAACATCCACTGGTCTGATTACGTGACCAATGTGTCTGTCCTTGTAGGCATGTACGTTAGAAAAAAATTAGTTTTTTTCTCTGGAAGAGTGATTCTTTTTTCCTTTACTGTAAACCAGAATAGGACAAGCTGGTTTTTTTGGTAGCTGAAGTTGAGCAAATAAATACCATCCAAAGGGCTTATTCAGAACAAATACATGCACAGTTCCCAGTTTGACCAACTCTGATATGTCTTCAGTCTAGAGAATGCTGCCAGGTCTGTACTTTCAGGTCCTACTTAATTTCTGGATATGCCTGAAACCAGTAACCACTGTTTTGTCCCCTGTTGTGTTCTCAAAGGATACTGTTTCAATAATAGTAATTTGACAACTGCCTGGAATGCAGACAATGAAAGTCCAAATGTCCTCAAGCTACCCAGAACTGGGTTTGGGTAGTGTTGTGTTTGGTTGATTGGTTTGGTGGTTTTTCACTTGTTTAAAAAACCCTAAACAAACCCCCTAACACAAAACCCAGACCAGAGCAGCTTGATTTTTTTATTATCACAGTCCAGACATCTCATTAGAGAGCTCCATTTCAGAGGTGAGCAGCGAACACTCTAGCAGTGATTGCTACACCCTGCATCAGAAACACTGCTTCCAGCAGCAGGAATCACTGCAGACTCTGCTTGGGAAAGCAAAGGGCAAACAGGTGAACCAGCTTTGGAATTTGGGTGACTGATGTGGGTGACTGACACAGCCTAAGGACCTAATGCCAGAGCCATTTTTAACTGATGATTTTGAAAAGGAAGACAAGTCTCTCTGTCCGATCTAAGTTGTCCTTTTCTTCTCCCACTTCATGAAATTTCTGGAAAATTTAAGCAGCTTCCCACTCAGATCCTCTGTAAGCTAATGAAAAGCTTTCCCTTTATCTGCATGGTAGAGGAAGGTGGAAATCTGATGGAAAATCCTCTGAATGTCGCTGTGTACAGAGTCTGCATTGCAATGTTTATCTGAGTGAAGCACAGCATTTCTGACCTTTGGGGCTATTGTATTTACCACCTTTTGTATTCTCTTCACCTGCATACTCAAATACCTCACATGTAAAGATTTGTCTCTCGCCTTCCTCTCCCAGTCATCTCCACTGTGCATTTCAATGTCAATATCAGATGCATATGCAGGTGACCTAATTTTCTGTTTCTCATTTGTGGCAATGAAACTGCCAAGGGATTCCTCTAACCAACACCCACAGTTGCTTATCCTGGAAACCTTTGTGGGCAAGCAAGGGCAAGCGTAAAGCAGCCCAGGGGCTAACAGGAGATGGGCTAAGGACTTCTAGCCCTGAGAAAATTTTTGGCGCATTCAGCCTTGGATCACCATTGGGCTTGCTGCAGTATAAACAATAAATACATAAAAAAAGAAAAAAGTTAGATAGATGAAGTGGATCAACATGACTTTGGTGGAAAATACAGTGAAGAGTCTTTACAAACAA
This sequence comes from Grallaria varia, assembly GCA_013396735.1. Classification (NCBI taxonomy): domain Eukaryota; kingdom Metazoa; phylum Chordata; class Aves; order Passeriformes; family Formicariidae; genus Grallaria; species Grallaria varia. The sequence continues at coordinate 136,046 of VWZG01012701.1, read as the reverse complement.
TCAAATTACAGTGGTAATATCTCATCATTCCTAATGAATGGGATTGTTTTCCTTTTTTTTTGAGTGTCTGTAATTCAGGCTTGGTAATGTTCTCTAAACATAAGGAAAAATTCTTATGTGAATTATTTTTTTGCCTGAAAAGTAGATATCACACATAAAGAATCATTTAAAAGGATGAGAAGGAACTGAGTGCATGGAATTAGTGTGTCTATATGGCACAATGACATGATAGATTGTAATGGTTCTATGGTAAACAATACTGCTTAAAATTAGACTTTAAAAACAATGTTTCTGTCTCGGTTCACTGAGTGTTTAAAATTATCTTATCTCTCATTTAGTTCCATCAAATGTATTTTTCTTCTTTTGAATTCAGCATTCAGAGGCAGGGAAATCCAGAATTATTTCACAGTAAAATAACATTAGAAGTCTTCATTAGAGTGACACATCAATCTATTTATACTCTCCTCATCAATATGATTTAGTAATTACATCAATTCAACTAGAAATCTAGCCTAATGTTTGCCTTTGATGTTTTTCTTTCTAATAGAAAGCAGTCTTAAAGCATTAGGTATAGTGTTTCATTCACAAGGATGAAAGCATTGGTGGTGCCCTTGGTTTCACAGCTGAGACCACTGGTAAAGAAGGACACTTGGCTGTGTTTAAATTTTGGAGTGCTCTACCTTCATTAACCTTTCATACCTTATATGACAAATCATGTGCTCTATTACCCACTTGGCTTCTGAAATACTATTTAAAAATGGATTTCTTGTCAACAAGAATAACTAGTATTTCAAGAAAGAGGCTTGATTATCTCTGCTTAGCACCATATTGAGATTCCCATGAGACCATTTTTATCTGTTTGGTAGACTTCAGCTACTTATGGACACTGAGACAAAAACAGTATGGAAGTCACAGCACACACAGAAAGCTTTGAAAATATTCCATAAATGATTGTGATCCATTGACCTGCTTCATTTCCAAGTCCTACATCTATTCTTACAGCTGATGGGGCTGGTCCTGCCTAGATTTCACTGTTTACAAGTCATTCAGACTACAATATAGAGCAATTACAGTCAGAAACTAACGCCAAGGAGAGCAGCAGCTCTCTCTTTCCCACAGCTTCCTCATACATAAGAAAGGTCACCCGTGAATACGACCGTACCTGTATCAAGAAGTAAAACTCTTAATGACTTTGTCCCTATGCTAGGTTCTAACACTTTTCAGATAGTCTTTTAATAAAAGGTATATTAGGCAACTGATGTAGAAATAAAGAACAACAATATAGCTTCAATGGAACTAAAAGAATACTGAACACATATTTACACGCACAAGTAGAAAACGATCTCTTCCTTCTGTTAATTCACAAAGAGTTTAGAAAATAATTTGATCCTCTATCAAGCTGTAGAAGTCCAACTTCCAAAGGAGGATGACATAATGCAACATGTAACAGAATCCCTTCCAACGCAGCATATTCTGTGACATGTTGCTGCTCAGCTGTACATGTTGGTATGTCCCACAACATTGCAATGTGAGATCTCAAAAAAGAGCTTTATTTTCTGTCAGGACTCACTTCCAGATGAAGGATACTGTCCATTTTCCAGGAAGTAGAAATGGAACACTTACTTAAGGTGAGTTATTACTTAGTAAATCATACTTCACCCACAAAACATTTAGTGATCTAGAGAAGCACTGATTTTCCTATAAGAAGTAGCAAAGTGAAGCTCGAGAGCATCTGCTGGAACTGGGAGCCCTGGAGCATGCTGTCCTGTGGAAAATCCTCTCTCATATTCCTCTTTTCTCCAAATAAAAAAAAAAAAGTATCTCAATCATCTAATTTTTTTTTTTATGGAGAAGTTCCTTGTAACAACCATCTGAAGTTTCAATTTCAAGTAAAGATATTTACAGAATTCCAACATTGTGTTGCTTTTCCGATTTTGTTTTGTTTAGAGCAGAGGGAGAGGTGTTTGAGTCAATGCAAGTCTCAACCACAAAACATGTGGGTGAGCCTGACTGAAAGGTAAATGCACCTGCATCTGAAGAGATGTGGTCTGGCTATCCCAAAACTCCCAGAAGAGAGATGGTACCACTTGAGCTACTGGAAGACCAAGGCCAGAGGTGACTGGGGGATTTGTCTAGTTCCATGTGCTAAGCTAAAGATGCCAAGCACTGCCAGCTTGAGGAGCCACAGTACCGGAGGACCCTTTGTAGTGGCCAGCCAAGTACCCAGGTCTGGCATAGAGGTAATTTTGTGTGAACTGCAGCTTTTATTAAACTACTTACTGTCGGTGACAGATGTATGGTGCAGATGAAGAACTTTTGCATAGGAATGGTTTCATTCTTCCAATAGACAATAACTTGTAGCACTCAGTATGGTGCCACTAACACATATATGTGTGTGCATATATGTATAAATAGATTTTTATTTATCTATACATATACAAAACATATGTGAACACAAAGGCATGCTCATGCATCTAAGATCTATGTATGAACAGCAAAAGTCAGGGGTTGAAGGTTTTCAAATAGGCTCCCCGTGGAAGAAATCTGAACAAATTTTCATGTGCTTGATAAGGGGATTTATCCTTGATAATTGATATATCCAATATCTATTATAAAGTATGTTTAGTAGTTATTTTAAATAATTTAATCATGAAAATAGCCTGTACATGGTAAAGAAGAGAGCCAGGGCCACTCCTAATAATAATTGGCCTTGTGGTTTCTGCAGGTAGCTATAATAGGATAGATACCATATAGAACTAAGATAAATCAAGGAATGTGTCAAAAGAATAAGATAATTACAGGAATTCACCAAATAGACTAGTTTGAGTTGCCAAGAAAACTGGTTATAGCTGCCTTTTGAGCCAAGTTGAAAAGGACACAGCGAGGAAGACTACAATCTTCATCCTCAAGACCCCCGAAGACCCCTGCCCAAGACCACTAGAAATCACTGCGCAAACTCAGATAGGAGGAGCTCAGGGTGGAGAAAATTGAAATTATTTCCAGGAACTGATTAGAATAAGTCTGCCTTTTCCTAGGAAAATAATGCATATGTATAGAGAAGCAATGAATATGTATACTGTAATTGCATATAAACAAGCCTGTGAGCACAGACAGGGGTGCACGTTTTTGAAGGAGCTATCCCCCGTGCATCCAGTGCTGAATAAACATACCTCTCTATAACCTCTTTGGTTGTGGGGCTGTTAATCTGCAAATCACGCTGAAAAGCAGCATGTGTACACTGCCCTCTGTTTATCCAGAGAATGCGTCTTCTTAAAAGTTGTATGTCAAAATCTTTTTGTAAACATATCAGGGACCATATAATTTTTTCCATTCTTATGGCTTTAAATATTTTGTGATTTTTTTCTGTTTCTTTTAGAATTTGAAAATTAGAAAATCCACAACAAGTAATTCGGTTTCCTGATTGTGCAGTAATTATGATTCCTGTTACTCTACTCTTTAGATAAGTTTGTGCTTTTAAAATTATTATTTATTTATTTCCCCGGTTCTTTGTGACTCATTGTCTTTTATATAACACAGCTGACAGCAGACTAGGAGAAAGCACTGCCTGTCCTGCTAAGTAGCACACAGCTTTTGTTTAGGTTGAGATTTATTGTCAGTTTGGCCTGTTAATTTATCCTTGAGACATGATTCTCTCATACAATCCCTTCTTCTCAGAAAACAAAATAAAATAACACTATGGAAGAGAGGCATTGGGTTTGATGTTGCATTACATACCAAACATGACAAACCCATACTTCATGACAAAAGAAGGAGCTACAAATAGGCCTCTGGATTTCTTTCATATCTGTAAATATTCTCTTCTCTCAAAAAGAAAGAAACAAACAAAAAAGTTGGGAACCCTAGAGATCACCAAGTTCCAAACTCCCTGTTGTGGGTAGGGGCATCCCCCACTAGACCAGGTTACTCAGAGTGCCATGCAGCCTGGCTTCTCATGTGATGTGTTGGAATCACATAAATCACAGGTAAAAAGCAGCTGTGACAATATAGTCTGGGCACAGGTTTTTTAGAAGTCACCCAAGAACAGGCTTAATGGAATGTTGACATGTTTTCAGGCATTGAGATTCAGACTTGGAGCTCTGTTTGAGGAGTTACAGTTCATTTTGAAGTGGCTGGTTCATGAAACAACTGTTAAAGATGAATCCTGAAATGAGTGTTAACAACTCCAGTTCTTCCATCAGTTCCCTTTCTCCCAGAAGCTACACACACATCCTTAGCTTGAAGGTGGCTCCTCATCCTCATCCTGCTCCTCAACCTTCTGCCATACTACTGAATNTTGAGATTCAGACTTGGAGCTCTGTTTGAGGAGTTACAGTTCATTTTGAAGTGGCTGGTTCATGAAACAACTGTTAAAGATGAATCCTGAAATGAGTGTTAACAACTGCCTCAGAAAGCTCCAGTTCTTCCATCAGTTCCCTTTCTCCCAGAAGCTACACACACATCCTTAGCTTGAAGGTGGCTCCTCATCCTCATCCTGCTCCTCAACCTTCTGCCATACTACTGAATCCTACTTCTCACGTGGGTCATTGCGAGTCTAGGAATACAATCCTTATACACAAATGTTCCAGGAAACCTCTTGATCATCACGGTGCATTTTTCTATTTTCCGTTTTTAATTATTTTTCTATTTTTGTACTATTTTCCCATTTTTCTATTATTTTGAAATTATTTTTCTTTTGTCCTTCCCTTCCCTTCCCTTCCCTTCCCTTCCTTTTCCTTCTTCTCCAAAAACATAAAAGCGTAAATCTTAAAATATTAAATGCAAAATCTAAAAAAGAAGTTCCTTCTTAAAGAAATGGAATTTGGAAAACCCTTGAAATCATAGTAGTTGAGAAGGGGAATATATGCCTAGAGAGCTTAGACCCATAATACTCGGGAGCCTTTGCATTCAGAATTTAAATGTAAGAAAAGACTGTGCATGTGTATATGTTTACAAGGAAAATATCCTCCAAAATAAGTTGCAGAAGAGTGAATATCTGCCTAAATATTTTTCTTATTGTACTTAATGCCATTGAGAGACCTTTTTTATTGATGATCTTTCACACCAAAAAAGCTTTATGGTTAAATACGAGCAGTATAAATTATTACAAGATTATACAAGAAAGTTTGAATTGTGTACTCTGATCTTGTCAGATACTGTCAAGCTCTCAGGCTAAATATATGTTTGACAGGTTATCCATCAAACTAGATTACATATGAAGGAGGATTGAATGGACGTTCTTCAAAATACCACAATACATTTTTTCTATTAATAAAATAATGTAAAATGAAAGAGAAAGAAAAATGAAAGTTAATAGTAGCCTTTTTATTTTCAATAAGCCTTAATAAAATGATTCATCGTAATATATGTATGAAAATAGTCTTTGGAATTTCTTATTGCCACGAAACTGCATGAGAAATTGCATCAGACATTAAGACAAAAACACAGACTGAGGTTGAATTTTTAAAATTAATGAAGAAAACTGAATCAGAGAACTGTAAATGAAAGAAAACTATTAATTAGTATGTAGAAGTCAGGCAACACTTTTTCCTGAGGGCTTTCATCAAAATTTAAAAACATATATACATACAGAAAAAGAACATTAATAAAAATTTGGGTTTTTTCTTATTTTCTCTCATTTTGCAGAAACAATTGCAATGGCAGTTTAGTGGGACTCAATAAGTATAACCCTGTTACTAGGTCAGGTAATGATAAAAATAGATTTATGAAAGCATACATATATCAGGGTATTAAATAGCATCCATTTCACTGTGGTTAGCTCCATCTGCAATGATGGATGGCTGGGGATTTTTGCACCTTGTTCCGGGGACCAGTCACTGACCAGAGCCAAGGCAAGGTCCTGGATGTCCTACCGTCTGACTAGCATGCACCAAGATGAAAATTTACTGGCTCTGAACACAAACGAGTAGGGAAGATCATGACTGTGGTGTGTAGAAGAAAAAGCAGGCATAGAATATAGGCACTTAAAGTACAATCCAGTGTGCAGTTAGGTAGAGCATGCTAATTTGATACAGTTACCAGCTAAAGGCAGTGGCTCAAGTGTACTTGAGAAACACATTTAGAAAAAATTGAGAGTGGAGGAATACATGAAGCCAGTTACATACTGAACAGGCCTAGAAGATTCCCATAAAATATTAACTTCCACATCCAACAGTTCAGCCTCAGATGACATGTAATCAGAACAGTGTTCTCTCTAGCAGAAGCTAATCTACTCACCTTTCTAGATCATGCTTAACAACACATCCTCTTCAGTAGGCTGCTGTTAGTTCTGTTATTTTCTCACTGTACCTTTTCATACTGCTGCAAAACTGACCTGCTAAAAGAGCTTCTTCCAGCAGAAAAAGTCTTGTAGTGGGTCTTACTGTCATAAATTCAATTGAATAATTTTCACTCCATTTGTCACTTGGCCAAATACATTTCTGATCTAACAAGCTTTCACTTTCTGAGTAATCCTTGAAAAAGTACTTAACATATACTTATGTGCTAAAATGAGTACAGCTTACTCCATAAAGGGAGTGCCCATATGACAGAGGCAGAGATTAAGCAGGTAACTCCACACTCTTTTGAGTACTCTTAATGTAACTGTGTCTTTATATTTGCATTAATCAGTTCACAAAATTTAGTTAAAGGCCTATGGGCCCAATTAAAAATTGGTAAATAAAACCTTCTGGACAGATTTTTCAACAATAGCTTTCTAGTCAAAGAATGGCAATTCCCAAGAGGTGACTTTAATCACCTGACAGTGATGTACTGTATCATGTTCAGTCGTTTACTTATCTGTTTCTGAAACTGATGGATCAGATACAGGGGTTTGTTTATCATGTTCAGCTCCTTGTCTATTTGATTCAGTAAAAGTTTTATCGGATTTAACATGCTACGTATTTATCAGGTGATATGTGCGTTTAATGTGCAATGCAATAGATAACGATGGTGCTGTGAAGGCAGGAAATCTGTCAGTGTTTCCATTATAAACCCCATTTACCAGGGTTTATCACTGAGCCACAGCTCACTGTTTGTCAGTTCAGACGCACTTTTCAAAATAAAATTATATTTATATTGGTACAACTATTTTGTATTGATAGAGCTGGTCTGAGGCATGCCTATTGTTCTAGAGGTTTTGCACTTCATATAGAAAAAAATTACTTCCAAGGGCAAGCAGAAGTGTTTTGTTCCACACTTTTATGCACAGAACTCTTACTATCATTAATGGGTGTTGCATCTATTTCTCATTTGACAGATCTCCATATCTTCACTAATGGATAAAACAGCTTTGTAGCTTAAACATGAACAAAAGGCTTTTGAGATATTTCATGCTTCTAGAGAATGCTGGGGATTGAATTAAAAAAAAAAATAGATCTATGCTGTATTTAAGTTAGGTGAATAGGTTCATTCCACCAAAATCTCTGCTAATGTAATAGCAGTATCCTTCTGCTTGGGAAATGGCTGTCAGGAAATTCTTACAGTGAAAGAGAAGTGCTGGTGTCTCTTATCCAGCATTCCCACATGGCATGTGGCTGCTTGTGGATGCTTTCTTCAGCTTGCTTTCTGTTCTCACATATTTGAACCCTGCACTAGGAGAAACATAGATTGCTGCAGAAGCTGTTCTCTAGAGCAACCTCTGGCTAACAGGTGTTAAAGGACACCAGAGCCTGCTGTGTGATTTCATGTGAGACCCATCAATATACTCAGGTTCATGCAGAAACAGGTACATCCTGGGCTCTCACACCAGTATAGGGCTCAGCAAGCTGTATTGATGAAGGCATTTTTTTTCTGTAAGTCAACTATGGTTTTTATACATATATATTTATACAAGGGGATTCAAAGTAACATATGTGCATTGAAGGGATTCAAAGAATTTATATATATATATATGTATTTTGTATATGTATATCTGTGTGTAAAATGTTACAATATTCCCAAGTCTCGCTGAATGAAATGTCAGCCTAAATTGTCTTGACTCAACCCCAACTGGCAACTAAGCCCCACACAGCTGCTTGCTCACTCTGCCCTTGTTGAATGAGGGTGAAAATCATAACAGTAAAAGAGAAAACTTGTGGGTTGGGATAAAGACAGTTTAATAGGTACAGCAAAAGCCACCACACAAGCAAAGCAAAACAAAAGAAGAATCCATTTACTGCTTCCCATGGGCAGACAGGTCTTCAGCCATTCCCAGGAAAGCAGGGCTCCATCACATGTAACACTTACTTGGGAAGACAAATGACATTGCTCTGAAAGCTCCCCCCTTTCTTCTTCTTTCCCCGGCTTTATATGTTGAGCATATGGTCAGCAAGCTCATATGCTTGTAGCAGGATGCTCTGCCTGTAATGAGGAAAATAATTCAAACAATACCCTATTTGCAAGGCTATCAGCGGTAAATGAAGAAGAGCACATCATGCTGCTTTAGGTGTTGAATGATGCTGAAACCAGTTTGACTCATCAATCCCAAAATTAAACCTCCTGACAGTGAGATGAAGATATGGAAGACCTGGCATAATACCGGGATAAAGGCATAAACAAGTGATGCTACTGATAACTTATCCAAAGCTGCTGAACTGACACACCTGACCTGGAGATATACAACTGACGGTCAAACACTTTATACTATAAAAGTCCAGTCCTAAATTTTAATAGCAGGGTCTTCTAACATATTCCTTCTTGGAGTGTATGTGTGGAGATTCCTCCCCTGAGTGAGGACACCCCTCAAGGTTACTCCTCTTACTCCCCGAGGAAAAGAGATTTTCCCAGTCATTGGTATGGGTAACATCAAAATCTACTTAATAATTGTTTTTGTTAGCTTTAATACAATTACTTTAATATAATTGCTTCAATATTGAAGCAAAATAGCACATTATAATAATCGTTACATTGTTATTATAGATGTTATTCTGATTAAGATATTTTTGTCTTATCATTACCCTAATAAATCATGTATATTTATATAAATATATCTAGTTTGCCATTCTTAGTCCTGTTGGACAAAGTTGTATATAGGTTCAATTACATGTATATAATCCAGGATGAGTTGTTCCATAATCTTTCCAGGGACTGAGGTAAGGCTGACTGACCTGCAATTTTCTGGGTGTTCTGCATCATTCTTTTTGAAGACTGGAGTGGCAGTGGCTTTTCTCCAGTCCTCAGGCAACTTTCCTGCTCTCCATGACCTTTCAAAGATGATGAAGAGTGACTTAACAATAATATCTGATAATTTCCTCAGCACTCATGCATCCATCCTCCAGGATTTGTGGATGTCAGGTTTGCCTAAATGATCTCTAGCCTGATCCTCATGGGCCAAAGGAAAGCCTTTCTTTCTCCAGATTTTCTTGCTTTCTTCCAGGGTCTCAGGTTCCTGAGGACTAGCCTTATCAGTAACCACTGAAGAAAAGAAGCCATTCAGTAACCACTTTTTCTGTATCCTCCATCACCAGGGCACCCACCTCATTCAGTAGCAGGCCTACCTTTCTTTATTCTTCCTTTCGCTACTAATGTATTTGAAGAAGCTCTTCTTCTTGACCAAGATATCCCCTGCCGTATTTAATTTCAAGTGGATCTTAATCTTCCTCATTGCATTCCTGCATATTTGAACAACATTCCCTGGAAAAGATACCAGTAATAAATAGAAAACAGAATTTACAGAGTGGAAAATTTCATATATGTATGGGGTTGTTTTCCTCTCTTTACACACTGACAAGTTCACTTGAGACAGCATATTAATATCAGTCTTACATGGGATAAAGAGGAGAGAGAACAAGAAACCAGCTGCTCCTTTGATGCCTCAAAATACTTAAGATTTTTATATATTCATAGATTTTTATAGCTGTACAGTTTCTAATACTTTAGAATTGTTACTAAACTTCTTTCTCATGGTTTGTGCCATATTCTTGAAATTCTATTTAACATTCTTTTCAAGGAAAAGAATTTCAGCAAGGAAATCTTGTTCGGGACACATACCCCTGAGAGATATGATTGTAGTCAAAGCAAGACAGAAGGCCCAAAATCCTTGGAGAAGCTCCAAAGAGGCAGACCTGGGGAGGCCCTGGGGGTGTGAAATTTTTGGGTTGGATATATGCATTAGATATGATAATTAGGCAGTGTTATAAATTTGTGAAAACCTCCCATTGTGGTGTACACTTATGAATTTTGTTGCGCCTGAAAGTGCTTTCATTAAAGGATCTGCTCTCTGTTTTATCTATATTAATATTGTCTGAAAAGTTCCTTTCTTCCATTTTAGGCAACACGTTGATAATTTCTTTACAGGGTTATGCTAATAATAATTAATTCTTCTCCAATATGAGTACACACTGCAATACTGAACCTTATAATTGAAAATTTGGGAAAAGGAGTTCCACATCTACACATTTCAGAGAGACCACTTTCCTAGGACAATGGCAAATTTTGCTGTTCCTAGTGTAAGGCCATAGCTTTTTACCCCTTGACTCTGTATCTATAATATGTTCCCTTTTTCTGATACCGAGAATTTGAATGCAGAAATGCTTAGGAAAAGAACAAAGCAGGGGATTCTGAGTGACTTTTTGCCTTCTCTGACATACACATCCTTCATAGCAGACAAATTAGTCTCAGTGAATCATGTACAAAAAAAAAAAAATACAAAGAAATTAAATTCACTAAGGCTGTCTTGTGAGTAGGTTTTTACTTCAGAGTTAGAGTAGCCTGCATTTTTCTTTAGCAATTACTCCTCGCTGTTGTCCTGCTCCCAAGAGGTCATTGTGACTCAAATGTACCTAACATGTTCAGAACTGGATTAGACCCCATATGGCATTTCAGTTGGCTGGAACCCACATTGAAATTAACCCCTACTACCAAGACTACAGTAAGGTCCCAGACTGAATTTCTCAAGTGCATATACTTCTGCCATGATTTCTGGTAGTAGATCATGAAGTGGAAGACAGATACAATCTCCTATAATGAAGTGAGAAAAATTATAGAAGAATGGAGCTGGTTCAGTTTAAAAAATCCAAGGAATTTCAATAACAATGAACTGAACAACACAGATTAGGTATATAACTACACCTCAGCAAAACATGCCTATAGCAGAGGCCACATACAGAGTATGTCTAGATCCTGCTGATTTTCTAACCCCATCATTTTCGTACTGGCCATCTGAAAGTAATCTGCATGTGTGTGTCTGTCATTTAACCAATAACGTGGGCACAGGGTTGCTAATGTGTTCTGGCCATACCTCGGTACACTTTTGTAGGCTCACAAAGTAGAAAATTATATGGAGTGGTCTTGCAGAAAGCCTGGATCCAACCTTGATAAATATCTAAAACTTTATCTAGACACTTGGAAGACTTTGCTGTGTGTCTGATGGTATTTGGACAGGGCTGTTTCAATATCCATAGAAGCTGCATTTTTTAGTAAATAGACGCTTGAAGGTGCCCCAGTCTATTTTCATGCCTTTAAAATACATTTGCCTCTCTTACCTAATGAACTGGGCATGAAGCTGTTTAGTAGACTAAGATTTATCTGCAATGAATTGTTATATAAATGAAAACCTAATCACTTTGTCTCTTGATTCCACAGCTATCCCCTTTGTGAAGGAAGAAGAGGACTTCTGCCTAAACCCAATTGTTAAATCTTTATATTTAAGCTCTGAGACAGACATTTCCACTTGAAATGTTTGTAGGAACAGCCACTGTGCCCTCTGAGGTTCTTCAAGCACAGTGGAAGAAGCTGACTCCCAAATTATTGCATTCACTTGTGGCAGGATGGAAACTTTTGTCTTACTGTCTGCTTCTGGGACAAGAAGATTATATCCATACTGGCAGAGGTTATTGGATCATAGATGCTACAAAATTTTGAGCTCAGCAGACCAGGCAGTTTTGCTTCTCAAAGAAGAAAGAGGAATCTTACTGAGCTTGCAGTTTTGCTGACCTCTGGCTTCTCCTGAGGTACAGTGAAGCACTAGGGAACCACCTCCACACATTTCCTTTTTGTTTTGAGTCCTGTGCATGTCGGTAAGTGTTCCATCTCTCTAGTTCCATATGGGACAGTTGAGTCACACTCCTTCATTTTGGTGTCATGATATCACAATTGCAGCTAGAAATGAATTGCTTCAGGGCAGTGTCTCTAACAATTGCTAAGCACTGATATTACATTTGTATGTTTTGGGGAAACAGGAGATTAATTTGTGTGCTACAGTTTCACCTCAATATATTCTTTTTGTACTCTTATCTCTTCTTGTATATTGTGGAAGGATACTGGGCCACGGACATCTTCAGCCTCGACAGAATGCAACTGTAGCCCTGGGAAAACTGCAGAAAACACCACCTGTGTCCTTGGCCAGGCCTGGGAAAGCAGAAGGAGTTGAAGAAAACAACCAAGAATAACAAGAGTGTGTTTTGAGACTTGCCCGCATGAGGAGAGGTGATGTCCACCTATCAGAAGATGGATTAAGACTGATGGACAAGAACAACTAGCCAATGATGGGTAACAGAGACACTTACGGACAGTATTAGAAGAGAAGTTTAGCTGTGTGTGAATAAAGGGCTTTTGCCTTTTGCTTTTTTCTTCTGCCTTTACTTTTCCTGACAAAGTCTGCCTGTGTGTTTTTTTGACTGTCACAACAATCGCAACAGTCAAGAAGCCAGTCTGTATTTGTAGACACAACAATATATATTTCATTCATTCTGTTTGACATAGTTCATAGCATGAATGATGTTGAACTTCATAAAATTGAGGATGCAAGAGCTATATGGTTGTGAGGATCATCATGTAGGAAAAAACACAAATTATTTGTTAGTAACAACATTACTTGAGAGATATCCGTTCAAAGTTCATAATTTTCCTGCAGGCTAAAAATTAAAAGAAAAGTCTTCCCTGACATTTGGCAGTTGAGAGTCATAGTTGTTTAGCTCCAGTTAAATGAGAATGTCATGAAGAGCTTGAACTCACACAGTGTATCGAATGGGATCTAATCCATTAGTGATAATGGATAGTGTATCCAGGAAACTGGATGTTTACCAGCTCTTTTATACACAGTAATGAATTGAGCCTAATACCACCTCTGAGGTAGATAAGTATTAATAGCCCATTTTTCTGTGTGGAAATTGAAAGACTTGGAGAGGTGAAGTGATTTGCCCGAGGCCACACTTGAAACAGCAGTAGAATCCAGCCTTATTAACTTCAAAAGACTTTTAACTTCTACTTACCGCAAAAGCAGTATAAATGAATGAGTTCAGTTCTTGCACTTATGAAAAAGGAGCCAAATCTTATTTCTACTATGCAACTAACAGAGAAAGACAGGTTACCTTTTCTTTTATTAAAATACAATAATAGCAATAGTAATATTATTATTAATAATAGAAAAGTAGTGGTTATATACAGTCACAATGAAAATTTTAGATAAAATCTATCCCATTCAAGTATGGATTCACATAAAATTCCTTCAGAAATTACTCTATAGCCAAGTACAGAGAATAACATTAATCTGATCCGATCCAGCACAAAATAGTTTAACTGGTTTTTTGAATCAGCACAACTAATGTAACATTTTAATATAGGAATGAAGCTGTAATTTAGTAGAAAATGTTGCAAAGATATGATAATTTCATTTTTGGACTGGTGTAAAGGAACACAAGCCATCAGAACCCCCCAGTTGTTGTATTTTTTTTTTCTACTGGGCAACTGATGATTGCTCTGAGGAGGTATGGGTTATAGAAAGAACACCACCTGTGTCCGCTGAGCTGCAATTTGCTTTTACACTGGAAGCATACTCCAGTGCGGTTGTCCAGCATTTATGACCAATGTAAAAACATGTTATGGATTGTTCTTGGCATTATTGTCAAGTCTCCCTCTTGATAATTGGGGAGGCTTTTTTAAAAAAAAAAAACATTTTAAACATTTTAAACATCCTTTTTCTAACAAATTTTCTGGCACTATTTTCATGTTACACAACATCACGTTCAAGCTCAGATTTATCATTATCACAAACAAATATGACCATGTAGCTGAATTTCTCAGCTTCTATCCTTTGGTGCTTTTTTTTTTCCTTTTTTTCTTTTTTTTTTTTTTA
>VWZG01012701.1:104158-121967 GCA_013396735.1 Grallaria varia | reverse complement strand
ATATTAGCTTATGCAGGTGTAATATGAGTACATTTTTTTATTTATATGTATTTCAGGGCATCAGACAGCCTAGAAGGATCTTCTGGGAGTCACTCACTGGCTTTCCTGTGTCCACATGAATTCTCAGCAGTGTCAGTTTTACTGTTCACACATGGTATGGTTCACACACACTAAATTCTACAAAGGCCAAAGGCACTGGATCTCTTTTGTATGCAGTGCAGGTACATGTATTTTTCTCCAGGGAATACTGGAAGGATATAAGGTAGTGCACAGTCACTGCTTCCATATCTGGAATTTGCAGCTGGCATTTAATTATTTAGTATATAATTCAAGGCTTTGAACTTCATTTGGTAGTCACCTTGTAAGTGATTGTTCTCCTATGACAGTTGTCATAGCATAGTTTGTAAGACTCATCTGACTGGGGAACAATAACTTTTCTGTTGCTATGGGTTCCCTTTGTAATCAGTCAGGGGAGATGGGACAGTTAATCTGATAGGAAACTAAATTAATCAGCTCTGGATTTTGCAGACTTGCTTTTGCAGGTGGCTCATTATTAGAAAGAGACTGGGAATAGTTCTGTGTAGGGGATATTTGGGCTGAACAGCATTGGCATAAAGCTGGAAAAAAAAAATGAGGTCCACAGAGAGGAACTGGGTTGAAATCTTCGTCTTGATTGTTATGAGATGAAATTTAACTTTGGAGAGGATCTTCCTTTTAAGGTTTTAAGTTTGCATGTATGACAAAACGTGAACTAATCAAAAGACTGAAAAGTGATGATCTTGTTTTCTGTATGTTGCCATACTTCTCATAAAAGGCAGAGTGCAAGTTTTCTTCTTTTACCACCTACTCATATATTTTGCTGAAATTGCTGAGGTAATTCTCTGCAGCAATAATTATCTTGACAAAGTACAACTAATTTTTGTGGAAGAGCTTGAACATGCAAACTGAATATAAATAGAGATTATCCCTCCTTCTTGTATGTTGTATAACTACCAAATACCTTCCACAGATACTGGGTGTCTCACACATAATCATGAGATAAACATAAATTGAAATAAAATTTCATGTTTTGGTCATATCAGTGTAAAAGTCAGTTGAAATCTAAAAGCAGACAAGATGGTCATTGTACCACATCTTTCTGGAAAGATGAGTGACCTTCATGTCAAATTTTTGATGCATATAAGCAGTTTGTAAGTAATACAAAAGCACATCAAACTTGCCAAGATAATGTTTTATTGCTTCTACTGGTGTGTATGCACAATTTGTAAACAAAACAAACCAAAAAATCCCAAACCTCCTAAGGCTTAATTGATCTTTTAAGTCAAATCCACAAAACCGTAAATTTCTATGGTTTATGAAGTCTTTTATTTATGAATTATGTACTGTAATTTAGAGGTATCATGCAAAAAAAAATGCTTCCTAAACATTTGTAAAGCCAAGAAAGTGCTCAAAAGGGTCACCAAAAAGAGCTATACAAACATTGACATTGGTTTTGTATGTCTGAGTTAGTACGTGGTGTTGTACTGATTTTAATTTATTTGGGAACCAAGTAGGCTCTGTGCCATTTGGCCTGTGTTGCAAAAGTAAGTCTCTGAGGTCTCATCTCATCTTATGGTGGGATAATTTTTTTCTCTGCAAAAGCTTCACCACAGTGTAATTGGTTACTTTAAAATATTCCTTTTGTTAAATATAAGGAAATTCTGAAAGTCTGTGCAACATTTGGTGGTATCTATGATTAAATATTTAAGAGTGAGTCATTATACTTAGATTTTCTTAAATGCATATTGCTTAAATTTACATCCCTTTACTAACTGGATAATCAGCAGAAAATTAATGGCAGTATACTGTGAGATAAAGACTCCCCCCACTAATTTTTACTTTGCTAATCAGTCATAGGTAAACTAAGTCATTTTAAATGAAGATTGATAAAATAACATTGCAATCTCTCTGTGTCAATTATGGAGAAACTAATTTATTAATTGATTATGATATTGATTATCATTTCAAAATGGTGAAGTTATACAAATAGTCTTACTGACCACTGCACAGTTAATCTAAATCCCAGTCTTCATCTGCTGTACGTATATAACAATAACGACCCAAAGGTTTTGCAATACTTTTCAAATCACACTGAAAAGTGGGGCATATTGATATTCTAAAATTATGAATCTTACCATCTGAAGGACCATGATGTTAAGGGAGATAGATGACCCCCTGTCATCTTTGTCCAATGCTGCTCCATTTTACAGTTGTTACCACATGTCATCAACCTTCACTGCTGGTACCTTCTATTTGAAACTTGACCCAAAAAGGCATAACATGCAGAAAATGCAGGTTGCATTTGTGCCTTTTTTTTTCCCTACTAAATTCGCAACATATTAATGTAGTAATATTTCCATCACAGCCTGAATATTCTGAAGAATGTTCTAGGGGACATTTTGAAAAGTTTATGGCTCAGCTAGGGATGAGAAGAAACATCTGTCATAGAAGTTGCACAATAACTTCTTATGCTGTATGAGTTTCCAGTTCTCTCAAATTTTGAATACTACATAATGCAACCAATGGTCATAGAAGCTAAAGAATATGGCAGAAAGTTTCTTGAGTGCCATCACCAGCTGGCCTAGAGATACTGGAATGCATTATTACTCTTATCCTTCCCATTTTTCTGTATGAAGAGAACTGTATATGACAGCCTTCCATTCTCTGCTCATCAGTTGTTGCCTAGACCAGATTCCCTTCGTTGCTGAGACCAATATGCTATTGATAGATGATCCTTTCCATGCTTCAGTGCCATGTGACCTTTTCTTAGTAAATGTGCTTATCTAGAAAAAAGAATAATGTAGTATGGATTTCTAAGGTTGCCTATCTCTTCTATTTGACACCAGGAATATTCTGTGATTATGGGAATGATCTAAATGCTTTTTTGTATATTCTGTATGGAAATATGTTTGCAAAAATGTCTACAACCAATGATCGACAATCAATAAATTAATGTTATGGATATTTTCTAAAACCAGCAAATACATAGGACCAGTGGAAGTTTTGTTTTGAAGTTCAGCTCTGGAAATAGCCACTCAGAGCTGAAAATTACAGATCTAAGCATGCTGAAGTATATATTTTTATATTTAGATTTCTTTCTGGAGTAGATTTTTCCATGTCTGTTTTGGTCCTTGATAGTTACTAATTCTGACTTGAGAGCCAAATTTGGAGTTGTCTTTTCTTAAGTGAGTTTCAAAAACCACTACTTTGATGGGCTTCTCCTCAAGTGAGGTTTACTTGACACTACTATTCTTTCTATTTTTGGCTTTGTAAAAATGTAGACTTGTCTACCCTTTGCATTTCCTGATACCTGCCTAGAAATTCAGAATTCCTTTGTTAGTGAATAAATATTTTGGACATTCTGGAGGCGCTGCTCTGCAGGTTTATTCTTTGCCACAGGCCTGCATATGCAAAGAAAGCTTGCTTAAGAAAAAAATAAGAGTTTCAATTTAGCCATTTTCTCCTAAATTTTTGTTACACCTGCTTATACATGCCTGCATTCTCCTACAGTCAGTATCTATGCACTTGTGCACTGTTGACTCGCTCCACTGGCTCTGGGCTATACCTCTATCAAAGGAATGGAGTTTGGGGTCTCTGGCAGATGGCAAAATACCCCTAGGTCGTGATGGTGTGACCTGGACCCTAAAGTTTTGGAGGAAGAAGAGGATATCCTGATCACACATTCAGGTGTGACCATAAGAAGCTATTGGGGAAAATGGGGAACAAACCGACCTTCATCCTTGCTCCATGCTCCAGTCCAAGATCTTCCTCACTCGCTATCAGTCTCTTTCATTTGACAGGCTGGAGGATTAGATTATCTCTAGACTTCCTCCTACGACCCTGAGGAAGTCTTGCTAGCATTCTCTTGTCTTCTGGCTCTGGAGTCCATTCTGTCTCTCAAACAAAATCACCTGAAACTTTTTTTCAGATTTGGCAATAAAAGTCATACTTGCAACTCAGTAAGCAAATGCCTTTTTGCCTTTTGTCTTTTCTGCTGTCATTTTCCATTGCCTTGATCTTGATGGCAGTCTGGGTATCTTTCCCTCCAGCTGCAACCATTCTGTTGGTGCTTCCATTTGAATGGCTCTCAAGCATACTGTGCCTAAGGGATACAGATAACTAGCCCTGGGCCATGTTACTGATTTTGGAAGCGGTGCCAGCTCATGCAGATACTGCTTCCTGAACCTGAAGAATATTTTAAGAATCCTACTGCGAATCATTCTTCTGATCTCCTACATTTCACTAGCCCAAAGACTAAACATCCAAAGGGAAAGGATTATCCTTTCTCTGTGTGCTCCATATAATAAAGGATAGATTTTGCTGTAGTTGGACAGTAACATGAGAAGCATCTGATATTTTTAGCAGTAAACTATTTGTAATACCAGGATGACAGGTATTTCTAAATATATTTGTTTATATTCATACAAATACATGGCGGGGGAAAAAAAAGTGGAAACAGCCCCAGTTGTTTCTCTTTGAATTAGTTTATTATGATTTTAAAGTCAGTTATGAAGTCTTTGCTTTGCCCGTATACCTCCAAGTATGAGTGTCTGAATCTCTGTCAAAATATTCAGTTCTAATTTATTACTATTTACTCACTGCCTTTAATACAAATACATAGAATGGGACAGCATACACCCTCTTGCATTATGTAACTTTCCATAACCATCACTTTCTTCCCATTAGACTTGAGAACAACATCTTGCAAGACAGGCAAACAAATCTCTAATTTGGGGAGTACAAGAGAGCCAGTCATCACCTTGAATAAAAAGTACAGAATCCTTATTTGATATGTCAACAATCAAACCATCTTTTGAACTAGGAACCTTATTCTTAGGACTGAAGTCTAGGTTTAGGAAAGGTCTAATTGGTAACCATGTCCTCTATTATCCCTCTGATAAAGATCAGAAGGATCCTTCAACTATTTCACTTTAATCTATAAAGGGATGTATATGTTAGTAAACTTGCTAGCAACTAAAGCCATAAAAACAATCTCTGCACAAAATGAGATGCTGCAATCTTAGCAAGGGCTTATGAGCACATGTCACATTGCAGCATAATATTAAAATGTTCCTAAGTGGGAGACTATTCAGATTTCGATTTCTACTTCATAATTCAGACACATTTCTGATTTTACAATATGTTCAAGTCACACAATGTGTGCTTGAGTTTTGCAAGCCTATTATCTCACTTGGTTTCCTTAATATACTTGCTTCTTGATACAATGGCGACAGAGAAGGTGTAAATTATTGTAATGAATTTTAATACTGGTATAAAAATGTATCACATGAATGACTGAAGTAGAAAGCTAATAACAGTACTATAAGGTGGTTAACAGCTAAAGTATTTGTTAACTAAAGTTACATACATAATATGTTTATTTTCATGTTAAAAAAGTTATTAATAGTATCAACTACAGATCAGTAGACAGAAAAATTTTGCAGGTGATTGCATCTCTTTAAGCATAATTCTACAACAGCATAGCATCAGTAGCCAGTCAGTGGGTGCTTTGTAAGAGTCCACTCTCTAACCGCAGGAATTGCTCCCATTCATCTAGAGTCGTAGATTTCTTTAGCTTTTTAACATGCAAGAGGACCAACAAACTGTTATGTCTAGCTATTAAACAGTAAGGGAGAGGAAATCTCTCTTATGCCTTGACCAGTTCAATTCATCTGTTCTGCTCTCTAATTTCTGCCATCTTAACACAAGAGTCCTTTAGAGAAATGATGCTGAGGGATGAAAGAGAGCACAACTACAGAGTTAAATGTTAACTAGTTAAATGTTTCCACATAACAGGTGTTTACAACTGCAGCAAAAAGGAGGGAAAAGGGGCAATATGGAGACAAAATGAAAAAATAAAACCACAGTGGTAAAGTTAGGTGATGCTACAGTTTTCTGTAACTTTTCCATAACTCATTCTCTAAATTTTTTTGATGAATGAGGAAATAGTTTTTGTGATCTGCTGAGGTTTCCTGAAGTTTCACAATCAGAAGATGCTCTCCTTTGCTTTGGGTCCTTGCTTGCCAGGATGCAACAGCTGTCTACATTTGCAAGCAGTGCTGTGCAACAACAGCAGATCCTCAAAACAAATTGCTTGGTATACTGAGGAATTGATAAACATATTATATTTATGTATGCGTGTTTGCTTCTGACTAACTAGTCCAGTCCAGTGGTTTTACCTCCTCTTAGTGCTTGAGACATACTCCTAAAGTGCTTATTCACATGCCAAGACTGCCTACAAAGAAAATTAAAGTGCTGAATGGGCTGATGGGGAGATTTGCTCCAAACAGAATAGTAAATTATAAACCTCTTTTAGCTAACTGCCAAAGCCATCCCTAAAGCCAAACCTTCCAATACTTAGTTTTAATAATAACTAGTTTTACTGGTACCACATGAAACACAGGGCTTTCAATTCCCTTCCCATACCGCTGAAAGCATGATCAGTTGTGATATTACTTAACAGGAGCAAGATACTGACACCAGAAGTCTCATAGCTCTCGACTTTCACAGTACGTGTCAGTCCATCCATCCACTGAAAGTGATTATATTATTATGAGAATTGTGCTGAGTTCCATGATCAGTTTGTGGCAGGGATTTACCAGATATACTTTTTACACTCGCATTTCTTAGGATCACTCACTTGGCCTTGAACTACTATTTCTAGGGTCATAAGTGACTGGACCTTGGCATCTACCTCACCGTTGCATAAAAGCGAGAAATATCTGCCCTGTCTGGATCTATTTGTCTGTTCTGTGCACTCTTACTGAGGAATTCAAGGGTATAAGAAGCAATGGGAAAACACAGCAGCAATCTGTAGCTTCTGCAAAAAACGATGTTTTCCAGTTCATGTCTTTGAGCATGGCTTGGAGCCAAGGTGCCTGTACTATATCAACAGCAAACAAATGTCTATGCCTGCAATATATTGACAACACAGCATTATGGGACCCAGACACAGGATGGTTTGGCTTGTTCTTTGGTCTTGCAAAAAATGTGCTATAGAAGGAACATCCAAAACTCAATAAAATCCTACTCTTATTAAATTCAGTTATTTTTCACATCTACCTTGCTGCAAAGTGAAAAGTCATATGTGTGATAGTAGTCTATGCATTAAGCTGTACTTAGCAAGGGCAAGATCTGATTTTACAGCTGGGCCGTGGACTCAACTAAACGTGCTGCAGCTCTTCTGTTCCTTAATTTCTTTGCCAACCAGGCCAAGTGTTGGAAATACTAGAGGTGAAAACGCCTTTAATCAAAGTGCAATCCTAAAAAAAAAACGAAAAAAAAGAAAAAGTGGCATTCTCATTATCTGTGACTAACACATTTTCAAAGTTTTTAATCTTACACAAAATGATGAAATATTTTATTAAATTCTTTGCACTCTCCTTTGTATTGTAACAAGAAAAACTCAGTCTGTCCTGTAAAGGAAAGGTTTGTGAGGAGAAGGACTGCACATTCTATGTTTGTAAGAGTGAAATCTAGAGAGCACATGCAATGACCTAATAGAGTTTTAAACCTTTTTTCCACTTTCCTTAAGCCACTCTGATGGTTATTTCAGTCTATAGCATGATTGTAGTCCAGACAAGAGGAATAAAAGAGAAAAGGAAAAAAAAAAAAAAAACACACATAGTCTTCTGAATGGTATTTTCTATGACCAATAATATCAGTGCCTGCAGTTTTCTCCAGTAATTGTTCTTTTTTCTGGTTTCCTTGTGTATGAAACATCAATTACAGCTTGAAATTTTAAAGTGATTTGACTGAGTCACACAAAAACTTTTTTTTCCCATGGTCACTTAGGCACAGATACAGTAGGTGGATTTACAGCTTGTGTTGCTTGTCATTTTTCTTAGATAAGGAGGATGGACAATTTATAGTTTGATAACTTGAAAGCCTGAAAATGAATACCTAAAGGTATCATAGTATTGTTCTCACAAAAACACTCAAAAGGACCTTTTAGGACAAAAAATCATTTGAAAACACATAATCCAGAATGTTAATGGCCCCATTAGATGCTCAGTTGAAAGCACTTCAATGGATTTTTCCAAATAGTCCTTTTTCAGTGGTCTTCCTTGCTTTTCTACCTCAGCTTAGTTCAGTACAGTTGTAAGATTTCACTTCGACACAGCCCTTTTCAATGTGGTGATCAGTGCTCAAAAGGGAAAGAGTGTGGTTGCCAAACATGTGGACACATTCTACATCAAAAAACCTCAGAAAATTATTTAATAATGAATAATCTAGATTTTTATAGATTATGAGTTGAAAGTTAAATTTCTACGTTTTTATTCACGGGTTTTGTCAAACCTGGTCATGAGTTTCCATCAGCACATGGAACTGCTGAATGCATGGCACTTCTGAAAAACAGATCACTGATCAGCAGCCTAAGCAACTCAGAATGTGTAGGATTTAAGCATCTCTTTTTGAAAACCTTGTTTACATTCAAAAACCCCACTAACAGATGATAAGTAGATAGGTGCAATTGATATTAATATTGGCTTTTGGAATTTTTTACTGAAGGACTTCTCTATTGTTCTCCATCAATATGAGGCTAATTCCTGAATTCCGATGAAGATAACTGGCAGATTAGGTTGCTTTTCAGGATTATCAATTTATACTTCTTTGTTAGAAATAATAATGCCTTACAATAAATAATGTAAGTATCATAACATGCAATCAAATACAAACGAAGGCCAATCTGACTGTTCTCTTCAGCTAGTTATCAATGTTTGCTGAATTGATTTGAGATGGTTTTCATATGACTCAAATTAGATTGTGATTTGTATTTCATTTCATTCTAATTTTGTTAAAAAATATTTGAAAAAAATCCCATCATTTTTCACTGCTACCCTTGTTCCCTGTTTCTATTTCACTTTAAGACTAATAATTCTAAAAAGTAAAGCACAAACCAAGTCTGCCTTCATATTCTAACATATTGAAAATTATGAAATGTTAGTTCTCTCCCACATAACTGTCTTCTGGTTTTAACTGACAGTGACAGGAACAAAAGGCTGTGGTATGACACATTCTTAGTTCTGAACCCTCACTTTCTGTTTGGAAAAGTCAATAGGAAGAGATAGCGCTTGTATTCTGAGTCTGCAAGCTTCCTAATTAGTTCAGGATTAATTTAAGATGCTAGTGATAAATTGTAAAACCTTGCATAGTTTTCTTGCTAGAATCCAGCATGAGATTTCAAGTTCACTGAGTCAGTCTGTGAATTTAAAACTAGACTGGCAAGGCAGGCACAATGGCTTTGGGTTCTGCGGCCATCTGTCCTTGACTGACTCTGTATGTCATTCATAATTTCAAACCAAAACCTCCTGTAAAATGATAACTTTATTTTCATAGCGTATTCATTAAGATCCATTTAATTAGGGAAATTGATTCAATTATATCTTTACAATGTTCCCTACAGGAAAGCACTTGCATGCACACACACACACGTTTGTTTTTATACATATTCTAATATCTACTCACAGTATTGCTGAGAAAAACAATGACTTTGTTGATCTTCACAATGAATAAGTTTTCTCTCTCCAAATCAAAGTTATTTCCTGTGCCAGTAAACAGGCTCTATAAAGAATGTATGACACTTATTTCAGCAAATGGGATCACAGAAAAAGAGTCAGGTGGGCAGAGGCAGCTGAAACCAAAATAAAGAGAAAATTGCTGGAAAAGAACCATCACATCTGCAATTTCTTAGGTAATTTTCCAACTGCAGCATTAGGAAAATGGTGTCAGCATTCATAGCACAGATTTTTACTTGTGCTGGACTATTTATTGATAACATATTGCTCATAGTTTTAGTTTTGGTTGTCATAGTTTGCTGTATATCAAAGTAATGAAAAGATAAAATGTAAACAAAAGATATACTATGAGGCATTCTTAAAATTTCATGCCATTAGCAGTTTAAATATTTCTTCTCTTCCCACAAAATATTACAAAATAAATTAGGGCGCCATTTATTCTTTGTTATAATTTCCATGATTTGTCTTCAGTGCCTTCAGTCCGTGACTTTTCAGGGCTTTCCACATCAACAGCATGAGTGACATTTCCTTCCCAAAGCCACCGAAGTACCAGAGGGCAGTTTGACAGGAAAGTAATTGCTGAATTATTCCAGCTTTGCCCTTTATGAAAAGAGCTATGTGGTGGAACGAACCTTGTTATAAAAGTAGCACCAGAAATACACTATCAAAGTCCTTCACTTAGTAATTTGATCTGTGATAACCAGTGGGGAAGAGGGAATTTTTGTACTTCTTTTCATTCTTTCAGCTGCATGCAAAAAAGAATCCCTTTTTGTTGTTACATACATCCACTTTTTTATATTTACATTTACCTGTCCTCACATTTTGACGGTTTCCATCTTACCAATGTGTTTGCTTTGGCTTGACAATTCATGTTTTTTCCTGAAACTTCTAAATCTTGTTCTTAATTTAATGCAAAAATAATTGCATTTTAATGGTGAAGTTTCCTGTCCCCCACCCCCTTTCTGTAATTAAAAGAATCAGTAAGAGGTTTTGTAAAGTGAAGAAAATATTTCTGATGGCTTATTTACAAGCCATATTTTCATGTGATAAATGCAGAGGACTACATTTTTTTGAAGGAATATACATCACTTATGTGCCGAAATAGGTTACAGTGATCTGTACATGTCAAATAAAGTTTCAGGAGAATTTCAAGAGAGGCAAAGTATGATAATTCTTTTAATTGTAAGTAACATAAGTAGATACTATATATGGAAGTTCTCCCTGTTCCTGTTCTGAAAATAAATGTTATCATTCTTGAAAGATCTAAACTTAACTTTTTAATAGGCATGTATGCTGGAAAGTTCTTAGTCATCCATGCCTTTATTTTAAGATGTAATTTTTATGCAAACATGTTATTGTAAAAATGTTATGAGCCACTGTACTCCCTTATATAATTGTTAAGGTAAAGATTAGTAAGTCTCCTGTGAAGCATGTATTTTATTACTTTTAAAGACAATTTCTTTTTGTATAGTACTGTTTTGCTTTCAAGACTTGCATACATGAAGTATATAAAAGTTGAAACTAGCCATTTTTCTAGTGTCATTTCCTTCCTTTTATGGGAAACGACATAAAATGAAATCAAATGTGTCATTAAGCAATAACATTAAAATGCCATCTACCACTAGGAGCATATGGATCGTAACTTGTTTCATCATAACCTTCTGCACTCTAACTTAGTCATTGGCTTCATAACTTTGAGAGTTTTGTTGAAGTTTTATCATTGTTAATCTACCATAAATTTTAAATGTCCAATCTGGAATTTTTAATCACACTCATCTGCCCTTCCTAGCCTGATTTTCTGGGACCTCTAAACTGTAAAATGTAGCTTTATTTTTTTAGGAAGATAATTGTTTTGGTCATGTTTTTTGGTTTTTTTGTTTTGTTTTGTTTTGTTTTGTTTTGCTTTGCTTTGTTTTTTTTTAAAACTGAGTTTATTCAACAAAGCTCGTCCTTTTACAAAATCTTTCTAATTTTGTGAGAGCTTTGCTGGATAAATGTACAGACCCCAGATTATGAAGGAACAAGATAGCAGTTTCAGCTGACTGCATGTCATTCTTACGACTGAGAGCTGCTGTGCAGCGTTACTGTGTTTCTAGGAGACTGAAGAAGAGAATAAAACATAGAAGTTCCTTGAATGAAATATGTCACAACCAGGATTCATCTTTTCTAATACCCCACCTAAACATCAGCTTAGAGATCAACCTGGAGACTCCTGTAGAGAGGTAACCCTCCAGAGGGTTAATCATAGTTTTCTAGAATAGGGAAAAGGTGAAGTCAGGTGAATAATCTATGAAGATGACTACTTTTTTCTCTTGAGAAGGGAAAATTCTCCTTAGCACAGCAAGCTTTGGATGACCTCTTTAAGGTCAGAATATTACAGAATCACAGAATATACTAAGTTGGAAGGGACCCACAAGGAAAACTGAGTCCAGCTCCTGGTCTTGCACAGGATCATCCCCAAGAGTCATGCCATGTGTCTGAGAGTATCATCCAAATGCTCTTTGAGCTTTGTCAGGCTTGGTGCTGTGACCACTTCCCTGGGGAGACTGTTCCAGCGCCCAACCACCCTCCTAGTGAATGATCCTCTATCTAAAATTCAATCTAAGTGTACCCTGGCACAACTTGAGGCCACTCCCTTGCGTCCTGTCATTGCTCACCACAGAGAAGAGACCAGTGTCTGCCCCTCCTCTTCCCTTCGTGAGGAAGTTGTAACTGCACTGAGGTCCCCCCTCAGTTTCCTCTTCTCCAGCCTGAACAGAGCAAGCACCCTCAGTGACTGCTCACACAGCATCCTCTCAAAACCCTTCAGCATCTTCATTGCACTCCTTTGGACACTCTCTAACAGCTTAATGTCCTTCTAACACTGTGGTGCCCAAAACTGCACACAAATATAACACTGTGTAACGAATTTTTTTATCAGCCTTCAAGCTTAGGTGATCAACCAAAAACCACTAATATTTCTGAAGAACTGATAGAGAGGTGGTGTCTTTTACAAGCAGGTAAAAACATGTTTCCTGAACAAAGTCATCCCAAAAATTATCTTATTAAAAAGGAAGAACTGATGATAATTTGCAAATCAAAGTATTTAATTGTCAAATGTCTCTGAAATTTGTAGCTGGTTGTTGAAGTTGCACAATACTTTTTAATGGACCAACCAATCAAAAATGCCATTATTCGTATGCATGCATAGAAGACTCTCAAACACATTTGGCTGTGTATGAAATAAATTTCTACAAACATTTCTGTGGATATTCAAGAAATAAAATAAAAAGCAATGTTCATACAGAAAAACAAATATATCTACAACATGAAGTCCATATTCTAACTAATTTGGCATATTGTTTTCCTTTTTTCCCCCCTATCTTAAGTGACTTTTGCTGGTAAGATCAATATGTCAGAGACACACTGCATGAGTACACAGAGCAGTTATGAATACTCCTGTTTTTCTGAACAGCTACCTCATGTCTTGCTTTACTTTGTTTGATCTTCATTTTAATCATTTAAACATGAATTCTACAGGTGTAGAACATTTAAAATTCTTCTACTTGTTGATACATAATGAATGGATGAGATTTGATGCATACGTTGAGATATTATGTTAAAAATGCTTGTAAACACCTCTGGAGCTTGTGGTTATGAAAGCCACAAAAATCATATATTAATATACTTCCAGTCCACATGTGATTCAAATAGATTTATTTATGTGTTCAAGGGCAGTATATTGTAGACTTTTTGTTGAACTAGAGGAGACCAAAAGACTAAGCAATCAATAAAGACTGATTAATAGGAGTGACAGCAATCTAGACAAAGATAATCCTCTGAAATCCTTTTAGGCTTTTGAGATATATGGAACCAGCCCTGCAAGCAAAATTGTGATCTTCACCATTTTGTTCTCTCTCCTTTTGTAGAGTGGCACTGCGTTAGTTCATAGTGTCAGACTTTTTGGACTGGAGTTTTAAATTTATCAGTAATAATTACAGATTAAAAAATTTCTTATATATTATATATGATACACACACATATATCTATATTCCTGCTAACATATATCTTTAAGCTGTACAAATTTTTGTAACTTGCATTTTGAAAAATGAGTGGGAGTGTATTTCTGAGAACAAGTAAGGAGGGAAGAGGGTTCCAAAACTGAAAATCAGGCTTGGAGTTTATAAGCTTTAGTTTAGCTTTATTTATTTTTAAGTTTTAAAATTTTTTAAACCCCAGATGTATGGTATACAATAAGAAAAGAAAGTGAGGACATCTTGCTATTCATCAATTTTCAGAAGTCTTGAAATCTAAAGAATTCATTGCAAAATGTGAAGTACTATGTTGTCACATTTAGCTTTCCAACTTTTAGTGCTCACTTTTAGTGCCCACTTTTAGCTGCTTAAGTCTGAGCTGATACTTTTTTTTTTGCCAAACATACACGTTTTTTATAGTCACAGCAATGAAGACGAAGGACACAACCAACTTATTTTGCCTGGCTCCATGTCATCATTATAGCTAAAGTCCAATTTTCCTGTAGCTTGAAAAATAAAGAAAGCTTTTTGAACAATGCAGTACAAGTTTTTTAATTATGCACCCAGGGACTGAAAAAAATTCAAAAGAAGACTGAGGTTTTGAAGAAGGAGCATTTTTATTTTTGACCTCTATCGTGAAAAGAGGATTTTAAAAAAAAAAAAAAAAAAGTTTGTGTTATTTACCAGAGCTGCAGGGCATCAGAAACTTATACATTGACAAATTATTCAGCATTTGATCATCTATTTCTTTTGCTGTGGCAGAACTTTTCATCCGCCTATGCCATATTAATAGCAGTGGGTTTGAAAACATGTGTTTGCAATTGCTATTGAAGCAAAGGGAAATCTGCTGGTTTTCTTCTTTCTTTTAGTGTAGTTTCAGTATTTTCAATGCACAGCAAGGCATTTTCTCAGAGGTAATTGTAACTCACTATAAATATGTACACCTCTGTCTTCCTGGGAGCTGGAAATACTTTTTGACTGTAAGCATTTATTGGCAGTAGGACAGACAGGGTAGCTGGTGTGTCACAGTTAGAGCTACTTTGCCTGTTCTGTTATTATTAATGAATATTTTAATTTTGTGACACAATAAAAAGTGGCTTTTCCCTGCTTGAGGAGAGGATCATTTAAACGGATTCATTAAAGGTATGCATTAAGGACAGCCAAAGATTTTGCTCCTGGATCTTGGACTTGAACTTCTGCAGTGGTTTCTGAGAAAGGCCCATTACATGCAGCCCAGTTTTTGGAGCACTGGCATCTTCTGGAGCGGTCAAGGCTCGTGTGAAGCAGTTCAGCATTTCCTAGGAGGCTCCCAAAGTGAGAAACTAGTGAGTCAGCCTCATCAAGGGTACAAGCAAGGGATGTTCCCATGTATAGCAGTCAGGGAAGTTTAATCTGTTCTCAAAGCAGGCACATATGAAGCTATTCAGATTGCTGACATATGCTTTTATCTGTGGTAGGTGTTCATTCAGCATTCGCATATTAACGTCTTTGAGGAACTTAAGAAACTTTAATGACGCTGTCTTCCATCAGTCTATTACACAGGGGTACTCCCATGCGCATGAAACAGGAAAAATATGGGTGATTCTACAGGCACATTTGAGCTTTCCATTAGAGACACGGACATTAAAATATTTTATATGGACAAGCATTCTTTTCCTTCAGTTACAGATGTACTCCTAGAACTATACAGCTACTACATTTTTAGTAGATATTTTATCTACAGAAAAAGTACTGTCAAAAAAAAAGATGCTTTGGTTTTGCATTTTTAAATGGTGATCATCTTTTTCAAGATGATGCTTTCACAGAATCACAGAATGGTTGAGCCTGGAAAGGATGTATGGAGGTCATCTGATGCAACCTCCCTGCTCAAACAGGGTCATCTAGAGCAGGGTGCTCAAGACAATGTCTAGACATTTTCTTTTTGAATATTTGACATGGGAGAGGAGGGAATTACTCGAATGTCTGCCTGTATTGTTTTTTATTTTAATGCTATAATTATAACATTATATATATTATAACTCTAACAATTATAACACTAATTGCTATATTACTATAATATCTTTTTCTTTACAAGGAAAGGAAATTATTGGTATAAGGAGCTTTTCATGTCTGAATGAATCAAATATCTATTGACAGTTGAGTTTCTGCTCTGCATTCATAATTATCAAATAAAACAAAGGACTGAAGATAATATTGTCTCTCTACAGAGAGAGCACACTGCTAATTATATATTAGAAGGCAATAATTCTAAGGATAAAGCCACTGCACTTTTGATCTCTGGAACACATTTATTCTTTCTTGAGTTTTATAATGCCTGCATGAAGAAGACCTTTCTTGTTTGATGAAATTAGCTTTGCTTGATAAAGTAACTGCACGTGAGGACAGGAGTTGATCTGGAACTCTAAAGTGGTGTTTTTGCTTTCATTGAACAGTGAATTAACCAGTATTGCACATGTATCAGTTTAGTAGTCTCAGGGATAGTTTCACCGTGATAGTATCATGAGGTTCCTGTCTAACATAAGTAAATATTGCTTGACATTTCCTACTAATGATGCAGGAATAACACTATAAAACAACCAACATTTTAAAGTCACACGGGGACCACTGTTGATGTTTAAAATCATGGGCTTTTTCCCTCTTCCTATGAGGATTGTAAATTGGGAGTGGCTTAAAATAAGTCATTCAAGCGGAATTAACATAAAATGAATGCAAATTAACTAACCATAATGGAAAACTCTATGAATAACTAATTGAGTGTTTGCAGTTCAAAATTACTATGACCTTCAAAAAATTGTATCAGCTAAAACTCTTATTTGTCTGAGGGAAGGAAATGCCCCTCTAAACTGAAAATCTAGAGTTAATGTTTGATTGAAAATGCTCCTTTTGATCTGGAAGGAAAAAAATGATGCTGAGTCCTTGTAAAAGAAAAGAAAGCTCTTTTGCATAATAGCTCAGGAATTATCCATAATTTTCACTGGAAATCTTGTTGCATTTATTTTTATGCATTATCATTTTCATGATCATTGGCTCAACCTTCGGCAATTTGAAATGGCTCTAACAGGACCCAAAAGACATTATATAGGGGGACAGAAGGTCATTGCTACACTTTCAGTTATTGGTTTATTTCTGAAACCAAGAGGACTAACAGATTATACACAAGGAATGTAAACTGTTGCATGGCCTGCTGATATAAGTTTAGTTTTCTTGAATGTTTTCTTGGACCTTTAAGCATTTATACCTTCAGAGGTCATTATACTTGAAGGGAGAAATTAAAACCAACACAACTCAGAAAGAAATTGAATTCAGGTATCCCTTATTCTGAGTGAATAACCACAATGCTGTGGACAAAACTGGAATATTACCTCCTTCACCAGAATATCTTTTACTATATTGACATAAAACTATTCATCTAGAATATTCAGAAAATTTTTAATTAATTTGGAAATATATTGAGAACAAGAAAAATTATACTCTTTATGAGATGTAATATTTCCCAAATAAATGTATTTGGTTTAAGATTATTCTGTTTCAGCTGAGATTAAAATTAAGATCTACATTACAAAACTTTAACATTTTTAGTACACATTATTTAATTTTTTCAGTCTTCTGTACTGCACTCATTGTTAGATATAGAACTGTTGTAGTTTTATGTTTGTTGTTGTATACACTTCTTTGCATTTCTGTATTATTTTTGTATTTCTCATATTTAATGAGACTAAGTCAATTACTTGATCATATTTATTCTTTTCTCCTATCATAGGACACATGCATATTTTTCTTCTACATCTTTTAGTCTTTCTCTTTCCAGGAGTTTGACATTTATTAAACTTCACATTCTCTAGCATACAGTTGTCTTCTGAGCTGTGATCAGTATTTATGGTTTTACTTTGTGATTCCTGTAACTCAGATGTCGTCATTAGTATAATCTTGAAAATGTCATAACACCTTTTAAAATCATCCTTTATAATATTTTTGCTGTTTTGTTTTGAATAATTTCTGAATTTAATTGTAGGAGTTATACTGTCAAGGTACATTTAGAAATGCCACACAAAATTATAGTGAGAAAGTAAAGAAAATAAATGTTTCTTTATTATAATACTGGCAATACAGGCTTCTTCTCATGTTTTATATTGTTGAAAAATAAATATAGAAGCAAAACAATAGTGACAGAAATGCCTCTACATTTTTTCCCATTATTTTTTACAGGCCTAAGTGAATGTCACTGCAGTAATTTTTACA
>VWZG01012701.1:62645-95383 GCA_013396735.1 Grallaria varia | reverse complement strand
TTAAGCCTTTATTTGCTTGACTAAAACTACTTTACTATTTCATTAAAAAAAAACCAAAACCAAACAAACCCAACAAAACAAAACAACCAACCAGAAGATTGCTAATAAGTAATAGATATGGAACCTTTTATGACCTTTAGGTCATTTGTTCAGATAGGTCTTGACTGATAATGACTGAATATTACAATGTGAAAGCAAGTATGTGGATTCATGTCATTGTAGCTGTCAAGGATATGTTCATATCCCCAAAATTCTTCTTCATGACTACATAAAAAGAAGGATCTGGTAGCTAAACATCTCTTTAGCTTGTTAAGCACATAAAGTCACATTTATGCACCCTTAGCTTTTTAGGATTTTGTTTTTCACTTGAGATTATGAGATGCAACTTTAAAGGAGGTCAACCATTAATTTTCACTCATCAAAACTGTTCATTTTTACTGTTGCCCCTGTTTGCCTCTGCTTCTGTAGGAGAACAAGCAGTGCAAAGGGGCTATTGACCATCTCTCTTTGAAGGGCATTAATGGGTCCTGGTAGAACAACTTGTTCAGTATTGCCCAGTTTCCATATTTGCCTGTTTTCTCTGATTACATTAATAAATAGTGTGTTGTATCCTGAAGTCCTGGTATAATTTCTCAAAAGAATTTCAAGTCTGATAGAAGGGTAGATTTAAATGTTAGGCAGGCTGTCTCTTAGGAAAACAGTCAGTAGGGACTGTCTTAAAGAAATACCAACCGACGAAGAGAAATGGTGTGTAAATACAATTAATGCCAGGTCTGATCTACCCTGTCAGTGTTTGGAATGATCCTATGTAGTTCACATTGATTTTTCTAGACTAGAGAGATTTGCCATAGTGTTTTTGAATACGACTGTGCAAAAACATTTTTAGTGCTTTGTGCAATAATGCAATATATTAAAACTTGGTTTCATACTACTTTGAAATAACTTCCTCCTTTGTATTCCCAAATCTCAAACTCCTCTGGAAAACCTGAGCCCCAGTGACTCAGAACTTAGAACTGTCAAGCAGCCTTTAAGTTGTAATCTTAGGAAAATTTATGGCTCAAAACTGTCTGAAAACAACCAATGTCAAAATAGGTCTAACTGGCAGCATTTGATAGAAGTTCTTCCTCCAACTTTTTATGTGTACTGCTGGATATTGAATTTTCTTTGTGATAAATTTTGATTTTAAAGAATCAATCTTCTTCAACATAAAAAAGATAAGCAAACAAATGCTATCAATAAATTTCTAAAACCTGTGGGGTGCACTCATCTTGATTTTCATTGTAATGAAACTGCTGAGAAACAATGGTGTGATTAACAAATACAATATGCTTCATTTAGAACTTAAATGGGTACTTCTGTACTTACCATCAGATGGGGTCCCTTTCATAGTTCTCAAATCTTTATTAACAGCAAGACAAAGTATCCATGGGATCATAGTAGACAGAGGTGTGGATTACTACATGGCTTGAGATGAGATCAAAAAGATACTTAATCCTGATTCAGAGATCTATCCTTAAGATAAATTTTGCGAAAACATAATACGACAGAGAGTTTTACACAGAAATTTCAAACACTAACTTTTACCTGACAGTAAGCTGGCAATTAATAAAAAGAGAGCTCAGATACACTGAGTGTGTCTTGCTGTGAAAGTTGTGTGACTTTCAAAGGGGACTTACAAGCAGAAGCAAATTAGTGTAATAATCTACTGAAAAGGTAGCAAAGGCACTTGGTAGGAAAAGGCATGAATCCTTTGCCAGCAGTAAACAAAAGAAGAGAGTTTTGAGAAGACAGCATCAGGGGTGAGTCTCATAAGACCTTGGCATTTCACATCAAATCTACAATGACTAGATGTGTATCCACAGCTGAAAGCTGTTCTGGACCCTGTCAGATCTTTCAACATCACCTTCATAATTTTGATGTGTAAGCCAAATTGATTATTTATCTTTTTCTACACTCCTTCAAAACAGAGAATGAGAATCAATGGTTATTCTAATTGAAAACCCCTGAACTTGTTAAAAGGAATATCCAGCTCTGTCATTATGATATGTGATGAGTTTGTAAACTTGTAACTATGATAAAAATTATGACAATAGAAAATAGCAAGACATGAAACTGATCACTGCATTCAGAACAGCAGCTTTGAGATATCCTTCAGAAAAGACAGTTTCCCTCTATAAGCGTTACTTGCTTATGTAGCCATGGAATGGCCTAAGATAGAAGAGCTTCTGTACCTCAGTAATACCGTGCAGAATAATACTCGTTCATTGCTCCTGGAAACCACATTCTTAGAACACTGACATCCCTCACCTTAGCAGCTGCCTCATTAATTCCAACTGTTACACTGGAGGTGGTATAACAGGTAATATTTGCCCTTGCAGATTTAACAGCTGACTAAAGCAATGCATATATATGGACTAATGAGGTGTTGAGACTACTGCTTACTGACAGCAAACATTATGTCCTTTGGTGAGGTGGAGTTCACAGGTCTTTACTTCTATAGCCACATCTCAATTATCAGTGCTCTGTAATCTGATCAATGGTCTGTTACCCCCATATTTTAGCAGTCAACACTGATTTTTAATTAAAGTTAGCCATTTGTGTGAAATGATTACTCTGTTCATTATCTTGACAATTTCATTACTGTATCAGGTAAAATAAAACATTTATAGCAAGAGGAAAATATATGAGCTACTGTAAGGTTCAAGGAGGTTCATCGAAGCAGTTGGCTGAGGCTGTTATCATTAACATCAATGGAACAGGTCACAGTTTCTGGTATGCCACATGTCTGTTATCTCCTTTTAAATGAATTATACATGTATTCATTAAAATTCCCCAAGTACTCTGGGAACATGAACATTACAAGCATTTGTACCCTGCTTGCACATTCACAGTCGTGATATGCATGTGCAGTGAAGCTTTAGGAGGATTTGACTACGAAAGGATGCATGATAACACACTCAGGAGTTCTGTTGAGTGTTCCATGTTCCATATGCAAAAGTCGTTTGTGTGACTTTGACCTCACACCTGCTGAGAATTCCAGAAGTAAACTTTGGTCTTCATTTTTTCCAATTGTACTTCTATGTATTTCTTATGAAACCCTGGGAGTAAAGGAGTGCAAGCCCTGAGGAGCAACCAAAACTTTTGGTCCTATTGGGATCTGGGAATTTGGGTGGGAGGACAAACAAGAGGGAAGTACAGCAGAGGAGCAGTAAACCCATAGATGACCATCTTGAGAAAAAGTTATCTATATGCCATTGTGTGTAACCCACTAAATGGAATTCTCATCAGGTCACTTTGGAGAGGAAAGATTATTGTTCTGGTGCTGATATATCAACAGCAGTAAGCTCTTAAAGATGGTCACAGAGATGTTGAATAGAAGGGAACATTGGCACATGGTCTCTCTGTCCCCTTTGCATGCCCTGAGGCTGTTTCTGTTATGCACTCCGGTCTGATGTCCAATTTTTACATATCTAAACTATTGACAGAGGCCATGCGTTGCAGTTCAGCTGTCATTTTTCCTCAGGGTGAGAGGACAGAAAAAGGATTGAAACCGGAGAGAGAAGGGAAAGGATATAGATAGAGTGGGCTAGGTTTATCAACATTAAGAAAATGTTATTTTTTCCACTGAAGATTTCAGCTTTAATTTTCTAGAAGACATACTAATAATTTCCTTAGCATTGGATGCTACTTTCTCTGCAATTATAATAAGGTAGCAGAGCACAGATTTATTTTTTCCCCACAAGAAGCAGCTTCAAAATGATTCAGTGAGAAAATTTCTCAGGAATAATGTTTAATTATTTTAGGGCATTAGAAAGAGGAACACCTGTATTCAAGCTCATATTTTCCAGCTAATTTACATTTCAAAGAGGTGGTCCATCATCTTTACACTGAGTTGATTTCACCTCCAACTCTTGCGCTACAAGGACTGATTATAGTTTTGTTGTTTTGGGAGTTCAAACACCTCAACAGCCTGACTTCCCGGGTAAGTGTTCTAGTTACCTGCTGATTGCACAGAAGATAGAGACTACATCATCCACTGACCTTGCAATGAAGTGGTGCACTATCAGTGCTAATTAGATATGATCAGACCACAGGTATCAGTTTTCAGCTTTTCCCAGCTCTGAGTTTCTATATCCAGACTGTGTCAAAATGTAGAAAACTGGTATCTGCATGTTCACACTGAGTCATTTGCAAAGAACAGTTGGTTAGCTCTGGGAAATTCTTCGGAGTGCATACAGAGGAGCTCTCCCCACTCCTCACACCGTTTGTTGATGTTCCAACAGACTTCCTGAATTATGAAATCCTAGTCTTTTTCTAATTGAGGTGACAAATTCCCAAATAAAGCCAAATTTGTGGTGTGCGGAGTGTAGCCTAGTCCAAGAAACCATGTACTTTAACAATTCTTCTGTGCAGTTTTGGCATTAAAACTGCAAAGCGAAAGCAGGAACTACATGTATTACAGTAAACCAAATTTTTCATACTACTTTCCATGTTCTTGAGAAGTTCTGTGCTAGCCTTCCTCTTAAAACTCAGGCATGTTGTACTACACCTAAGCACTTGACAGCTGCGATGCTGTGACTCTGTACTTCTGTTTTTGATTGTAATTATCTCATGTTGTCTTGTGTGCACTACCCATTGGACATTGCTTAAATTTTAATTCAAATTTATACATACAATTATTGACTGACTTTGCCAGTTTGTTTCCAAAGGCCAGTGCAGGAGGTCATGTATCTCCCCTCAGCAACTGTTTTGGGTCTGCCATCCTTTTGTGGATATTTTAGGTACCCTGCAGGTTCACAAATATAAGTGCCTGTGTTTAGGGAAACGAATTAAGTCCTCTCTAAGATCTCTTTTTCAGGAGACTTGTTTCTGTGATCTCTCATATATACAGCCTGGATCAGTGGAATCCTGAACCAGTGTGGGACATCCAGATGACACTTTTGATCAAGTAACAGTTAAGACTGTAGCAGCACTGTCATGGGATTATGGGGGGCCTGACTCAACAATAAGAATTGATATATGTTTTCTTTGTAAGAGTCTACACAATACAAGCCTCTAAGATCCCATCATAAACAGTAGAAGCTGAATTGAATTGATCTGAAAAATCAGCGCAGGTCTGGTAAACATGAAACAAGCCCTCTGACAGACTCATGTTCTTCTATAGCAGCTGGTCCTAAGCACCATAGTGTTAATCACCATGGATGGCTCTAGGAACCTATGTTTTGATGACTGTACAGAGTCATAAGTACTTCAGTTTCAGAATACTATCACCTTCTGATCCTGTCCTTAGACTTCCATACTTTTCTACATCGTGTTTTTGTAGACACGATGAAATCAAATATGTTTGACATGATGCCAAACTGATGGTGGACCAACAGTCCACCTGCAAGTGAGTTACCTTCTAGATTTGGCAGCTAAAATTTTAAGTGAAACAGCTCAAAACTGTGGGAGACCAAGTGGTCTAGTGAAGTATTTCTTTAGAAATAAGAGAGTCTTTCTTTCTTACCATTAAAGATTCCATCAATTTTTCTACCATGTAGAAATCGATGTGTTAATAACACTATTCTCTTAAATATTTGAGTAATGCTCAAGATATTAATGCTTTACTGGTACTGGTCATTTATTACTTAAGAGAGAGAAAGGCGGCTAATTACTGGAGAGACAAGACACTACAGTGTGGACAAGGGATTGCTTAAAGGTGAAGCTGTAGTGAACTGAAGAGATTAAAGAGGTAAAAGGAGAAGAAGAACATGCCATGGGAGAAAAGAATAAGGTGTAGTGCAAAGAAGTAATGTAAATCTGAGAGAGAAAGAATGAAAGGGAAAATGGTAATCCTTTTGAAACAATGAAGTAAAGCTTCTTTTAAAAAAAGATCATTTTCATATGGTGCAATTAGCTCCTAACTTTTATATCAATATTCTGTTCATTTCAAAATTGCCAGGTGCTGTAGCAGTGTTCCTTAAAGAAAACTATCTGATGGGGCAGGTGGGATGTGTATGTATGGTGTTTGATATCAATATATTCCCTTTGCCTCCTAGACAGTGAAGAATTGCTGTGTTTACTGGGACTCTGAAGACATACCTAGAGTCAGCAAATTCATACCCAGCTCAAAATGAAGTAGAATTCTGTTAAAAATATGAGTTTTAAGTGCACACTTGGTAAAATCTTATTTAGGATGTGGCAAATTAACCTATTTTTTGCTTTATTTTATAATATTTCACCTAAATAATGTTTAGCACACAAATGAGAGAGATTGTGTTTAATGAGTTTGGTATGCAGAGCCCTCTTTGCCAAGGTGACATATGCCATAATGTGTAACAAGCGATCTTTTTCCAGAGCACATATGTTGGGTACATATGGATACCAGTAACCTGCAAGACACCATTAGCAATACTTTTGAGGACTTTGTCCTAAATATTCATAAATGTTGATGGCTTTGAGTTTAAAAACTAGCCACATCATTAAGTGCAGTAGTAATAATAATAATAATACCTTTTCAAAGTTCCCAATTTAATTTTCTTGTCTTAATCTTGTATGGCATTAGGAAACTGCATTTTTTCATCATGTTTACACCTGCCATCCCTAATGCATTACCAGGTGTGAGATTTATGAGTGGAGCACATGAGACCTGCCACAGTTAATCACATTTGTAACCTTTCAGATACACAGCAGAATTTTTCTTGCTGTGAAACATGCTTTACCTTTTAATCTCTGCTGAGCATAGCACTAACTCAATACTGTAATTTTTTTCTTATGTATTTCAAGTTCTGTCATGAAATTATTATTCCTCTTTCATATTTTTCTATCAAAGAATTATTTGTATTTCAAGGAAATACTGAAGTAGTCAGGAAGTGATAAGCATATATTAACCTTTTCTGGAATGAAAGAAACATGTAAATAGATGTGAAAAAGGTGGTACTTTTTCTGTCATGCATCATAATATTTGCAGTAAATTCATATTGTGTTACCTTTAGAATAAGAAAGAATTTAGGAAAGTTGGTCTAAATTATATTAATGCTTTTGATGGAAATTTGGAATATATATGCTTAACAAAGTTAAAATCATAGACTGATTTGGGAAGAAAGGGATTTTAAAAATCATTCAGTTTCAACCCTCCTGTTCTGGGCAGAGACACCTTCCACTACACCAGTTTGTTCAAGGCCATCCAATCTGGTGTTACAACCCCGTCTGGAAACCCCAAACTTTACCAGGTGTACATTTCAATTTCAGGCTTCAAGAGATTTTGCTCACATGAACCTCTGTAAAACCACTGTGTTTTTGGTACCTTGAATTCACATCCAGAGAAAAAAACTACACATTTTTCTCTAAGAGATTTCTTTTATTTAGGTGAAAATATAGGTGTTTTGACAAAAAGGGTTTTACAAGAAAAACATGTAACTTCACTAAAGCATTACAATAGATTACCAGGGCTAACAAGCATGGCTATAGTAAGGAACTTTTGTTACACCCAGCAAACACAAACTCCATGTCACTTAAGGGAGGTATGTACACCTTACAGAAAATAAGTGTTTGAGTTACCCACAAGAGGAAGAAAGAATAAGGAAAGAGAGATTAAGAGAAAAAAGAGGACAAAGAGAAAGAGGGAAGACTAAAATACAGCTACCACATGTTGATGACTTCAAGGAGAACAGGCCAGGGGCCCATGGAGACCTCTTTATAGACTCTGGTTATTGTGGCCACTCCCTCTAGGTGGGACCTTTGGTTCACCCACTGCTCCACTGTCCCTTTAGCCGAAGTGAGGGGTGCTGCAATCAGTCAGAGGCTCTTGGGGGTGTGGTGTGGGTGGGTTACCAGGCAGACCTTCCTTCACTGACAGGCCTGCCAGGTGGCTCTTGTGGCCAGGTCAGCTGCAACTCAGGTGTGCTTGGCTCTGCCATGTGCTCTCAGCAGGTCTTTTCATGTGCCTGCAGCCCCAGCCCAGCCCTTTCCTCCAGCACACGCACTCACAGTGAGTTGGCTCTGACCTGCATGAATATATAATTCAGTGAGAATTGAGTGCAGTATCTCACATCCCACGGTGTAGGTCAGGACAGTCATTAGAATCATATTAATTGGATTCTCTTCTTGTTGCGGCAGCAACAGGAGAATCTAGCTGACACAAGAAGAAAAAAGTATAGAAGAAAGAGAAAAGCACAGTGTGGGCAATTGTTATATCCATAACTATAAACTAGGAGTTCTATATTTGTGCTTGGGATTGTCCAGATCCAAGGCTCTTGTTGAACCCCTTAAAGTTCACACAGGCCCATCTCTCAAGCCTGTCAAGGTCCCACTGGATGGCATCCCTTCCCTCCAGCATGCACCACTCAGCTGGGTGTTATTGACAAACTGGCCAAGGGTATACTTGATCCCATTGCCCATGGCACTAACAAAGATGCTAAACAGTCCCCTGAATAATGACACTCATCACTAGACTCCATATATACATCAAGCTGTTGACAGCACTCATTAAGTGTGGCCATCCAGCTCATTTCTTACCTACTCAGAGGCCCATCTGTTAAATCCATTCCTCTCTCCAGATTAGAGACAAAGATGCTGTGCAGAACAGTGTCAAATGCTTTGTACAAGTCCAGGTAGATGATGGAAGTTGCTCTTCCCTTATCCACCAGCACAGTTGTAGAAAACTATCAGTTTTGTAAAGCATGATTTGCCCTTAGTGAAACCATGTTGGCTGTCACCAGTCATATCCTTTTCCATGCACTTTAGCATGGATTTCAGGAGAGTCTGCTCCATGATCTTGCCAGGCACTGAGGTGAAACTGACTGTCCTTGAGTTTCCCAGGTCTTCCTTTTTTTTTTTTGTTTTGTTTTGTTTTGTTTTGTTTTGTTTTGTTTTTTGAAATGGTGGTTATGTTTCCCCTCTTCCAGTCAGTGGGAACTTTATCAAACTCCTATGACTTCTCAAATATGTTGGCTAGTGGCTTAGCCACTCCATCCCTCACCACTCATGGACACATCTCATCTGGTCCCATGGACTTCCATACCTCCAAGTTCTTTAGATGCTGTTGAACCTGATCTTTTCCTCCACTGGGTGGTAAGTAAGCAATCAGTAACAAGTGAGTTTTTATAGTCTACTATATCTGGCTCTGTCATTGCTAACAGAATGTCAGAGCCTTTTCATTGACCTCACAGTGCAACAACTTATCTTAGTTGTTTTTAGTTCAAGCTGATTTTACCTTCTTTTAGCTGTGATAACTATTGTCTGGCAGTCATGTAACTGTCACCTAAATCAGTTTTAGTTTTTGTTTATCTTTGTGTAGTTGTATGGTGCAACACCCCCTGCTAATGAATAGACTGTGATTATAAGTCGATATTCTGAGGAGAATGAAAATATGGTACAGAAGAAGAGAGGCACAAGGTGATATTGGCATCCCTGCATATTGAACAGTAATCATGATATTCAACTGATATAACTGAAAGAAAAAAACCCAAACAAAACAAAAAAATGAAGGTGAAAATAGTGCTAAGTTTTGCAAAATATGTAAAATGCTTAGGAACACAAGGATAATACATTTTTTAAAATTACCACTAGCTGTATTCTGGTTTAATTCAAATTGAATAAATTACTTTTTAAAAGACCAAATAACAAGAAAACCTGTCTTTGGTTAAATGATTAGCACGAGCTGTATTTTATGAACTGCATTCTCTAGTATCAGTCCCTAACAAAGTATACATGCTTGTTTTTATTGATATATGTTCCCAACATTGGTTTTACATCACCGATCCAATGATAAAAAACATAAAAATATTTTATGTTAATCTTATTTGAACCTCTGTTTCATCTTGATTTTTTTACCATTGTATTCTTGTTTAAAGTTCACTGTTCACACACCTCCTATGATTTAAAATCTGGGTCCTCTATCCTTATCTATTACATTTTATAAAGACCCTACGGACTGAACATTCCATAATATCTGAAGTCCTTAAGTACTCAACAAATTTTTCATTATTACCACTCTTTATTTGCTTCATTTTTAAGTCTGAGTGGGACCTGAAGCTTGTCTCATCTCATCAAAGCTGAGAAGCTTCAGAGCTGTATTATGTATAAGTCCTATCAAGATTCACAAGCTATGCATTCCTTCATCTGCTTCCCCTGAGGGACCCCATGCATCAGATCATAGCTACCAGATGGCTTGGCCTTTATGAAACTAAGCAATGGCAACTGCTTTCAGTAAAAACACAGATAGGAAAAAATGAACACAGCATTCTTCCCTCTGCATACTGGCCTGCAAGTCAGGATTTTTGCACAGTATGGAAAAACTCAATCCAGTGCCCTTCACAACAACTCTTCTATCCTCTGTGACTTAACTATCAGGATACAGACTAATCTCCGGTGTGGAAAAGTATTTATACTACTGCCAAAAAAAGAGATAAAATGAAAATAGTTTTAAGTTAATGTAAAGCACTCAGAATGCAGGAGAATTAATTATTTTCTTTCTTGAAGAATTATCATTATTAAGGAGCTAGTCTGTGAGCATATACCTCACTAGAAGTCATGCTTCATTGTGGTGACTCCAGGAATTCCACCAGAGAGATGCTCACTCTTTTCTTCTCTTATTTCATGTATCTTGCATTCCTTTGATTCATTTGAATGGCATCACTGTATGATGTTCTGTTACTATTTATTAACAGTAAGTATTATCTCCTTCTAAAGCAATCTAGAAGGAGCTGTCTTGTCACATAAATGTCCTAAGGATCTTTACATTATTAATTTATTATTGAAATAAATAAGAATGTAGGAGTTGAAGCACAATTGAGAATCTAAATGTATTTGGATTTGGAAACACCCACGAAGATAGATAGGCATTAAAATAAGTAGTCTGCAGCCATACATTTGTAAGACAATTTACAACATTCAGACTACCATTCAACACTTTGTGCTTGTTTTGGCTGGTGCTAGAATTAATTTTCTTCACAGTGACAAGCATAGGACTATGATTTGGATTTGTGCTGAAAACAGGGCTGAAAATATAGAGATGTTTTTGTTATTGCTGAACAGTGCTCACACAGAGCCAAGGCCTGTGCTGTTTTTTTGTGCTGCCGCACTGACAATGGGGCTGGGAGTGTATGGAAGGTGAGGAGGAGACATAGCCAGGACAGGTGACCCAAACTGACCAAAGGGATGTTCCAGACCATATGACATCATGTTCAGTATATAAAATGGGAGGAAGAAGGAGGAAGAGAGAATGTTTGGAGGGATGGTGTTTGTGTTCCCAAGTAACCATTATGTGTGATGAGACTCTGCTCTCCTGGTGATGGCTGAACACCTGCCTGCCTGTGGGAAGCAGTGAATGAATGCCTTATTTTACTTGAGTGTGTGGATTTTTCTTCCCCTTATGAAACTGCCTTTATTTCAACACAAAATTTTTCTAGCTTTTATGCTTCCAGCTTTCTCCCTGAACCCACTTGTGCTGGAGTGACTGTCTGTGAGGTACTTGGTTACTAGCTGGGGTTAAACCATGACACACTTTGAAGGATATTTATAGAATCTCAGAATGATTTAATTTAAAAAAGGCCTTTAAGATCATAAAGTCCAATCGTTAACCAAGTCCACCACTAAACCATGTCCCTAAGTGCCATATTTGTACATCTTTTAAATACCTCCAAGGATGGTGACTCAATCACTTGCCTGTCCCAGTGCTGCTTCTGTGAAGAAATTTTTCCTGTCATCAATGATAAGTGATGGAAAGGGGCTCAGTGGACACTTCCACCAGCTTCCTCAATATCCTTGGGTGGATGCCATTCAGCCCCATAGACTTGTGTACATCTAAGTGATGTAGCTGGCTGTTGACCATTTCTCTTTGGATTATGGGTGCTTCATTCTCTTTCCCCTCCCTGTCTTTAGTTCAGGAGGCTGGGTACTTAGAGTACAACTGGTCTGGCTATTAAAATCTGAGGCAAAGAAGGGATTAAGTAGCTCAGCCTTTTCCTCAGTTCTTGTCACAAAAAATAAAACTCAGTG
Source organism: Grallaria varia (assembly GCA_013396735.1). Lineage (NCBI taxonomy): Eukaryota > Metazoa > Chordata > Aves > Passeriformes > Formicariidae > Grallaria > Grallaria varia. The sequence continues at coordinate 83,404 of VWZG01012701.1, read as the reverse complement.
AGTGGAATAGGGAGTGCTATTAGCTAATCAGAAGAAAATGGGGAGGAGAGGAAGAAGTTGCAGGTATCCAAAGTCAGTTACGCACAAAAATATCTCAATTATACTTTTTGCTTTGAGGATTTTTTCATATATGATTAACTGTTATCATAGGGTTAAAAACACAAAAATTTTAAGATACAATTTTCCTATACTTGTGTCACCGGAGGATGAAAACCTCATTGCCTCTTCCAAGTTATTAATGGGAAATAAACTATATCACCCTGTCTTGTTCAATATAAGCAAGTCTTACATTCTTACTCTGTTTGTAGGTAAGAGTGCAACATTTCAATGTGTGACTAGGCTATTTAGATCTATAGTTTCAAGTACAGTACTATTTATCACTTTGTAGCTTCACTTGAATACTTAGTCCTCCCAAACCAGTTCACTATCTTCAGCCCCAATTATTTCCCACTTCAAAGTAAAATTTTCCAAAATTTGAAGTTCTGTCCCAAATTTCTCTGAGATCCAGTCTTGTTCATCTCTGCCTTTTGCCCTCATCTGGAGAGTTGGATTCGAGTGTTACCTCTGCTGCTGTATAGGATGACCCAGTACTCTGCAGGAGCAGTACTGTGAGATGAAACTGCTCATAGTGTTGGCCACTGAACAGCGGAACATATCAAGCAAGTGCCTTGCAGGCTCAGAGTTCCCCATGGACTGTATGTTGTAGAGAGGGAAATGTCCTTGTCATCTAAGTAGAATGTATTCAAGATGAAAATGTATCAACAAGTTAACAAGCCTCGTCGCAGGGTATTGATTATCCCGGTGACTAGGAAAAATCTGCTTGTTTGCTACAAAATAGGCAGAACAGTGTTTAGATAACAATCCCTACTACATTGCCTGAATGCATTGTGTGCCTTTAGCTACTAAAAATAAAGGTACACTAACACCCGTCAGTTTCCAAAAGGTTTGTCTGTGACTGTCTTATATATGCAGCATCTGATTTGGTGGTGCAAGCATGCTCTCATATAATTTACAGAGCTAAATACTTTTTGTGAAGAAATGCGCTGCCCAAAAGCCATGCTGGAAGTTCAGTAGGTGTGAGTTATCACTCCCCACGTCTTGGTAGCCACAGGCCTTTGCAGCTCTTCACATGTCATCTGGTGGAAATGTAGAATCCTGCAGGGTTAATTGGCAGCTCAGCAGGGTTTTGGAGGAGCTAGGGTGACATATTGGAGTATAGATTTATAAACAAGATAAGACATATTGTCAATTTATGTTAAGTCAGATGATGCACGGAAAGTATGAACTAATCTGAGATATTTGGGGAGAGAAGTTTCTACACTTTGCTACAGGCTAATAGCAGGCATATAGGCGATTACTGCAAGCCTTAAGGTCACACAGGAAATCCCTTAGCCAAGATTTTAATTCCAGGCTGAAGTCCAGATGCATACCATCACCTCTCCACTTCTCTTTTCTTTTTATTCAAATGTGAATGTTTCAGAAAGGTTATTCAGTCCTGCATTAATCAAACAGCATGTTTCAGTAAGTCTTGTAGGAGTTGCAGGAAGGATGAGGTTACAGTGATTATCAGTATTCCCTACACCTTATCTGCACAGCAAGTCTTGATAGTAGGAAAACACAGCTTGAAGTCAGCTACTGTTGATTTTGGTGGGAATTGCTCAGCCCCCTGCTGCTCCATTTCAATGGGAGACAGCATGGGCTAACTGCATAAGATATGAATGCTCTGTCAGTTTCCAAAGGGGTATCTTGTAAGAATGTAGTCAAAGCATTTCTTTGAGCTTCTGCAAGTGTGTATTTCTCTCACTTTTTTTCCTTTTATTTTCTTTTAGTTTTCTCATATTTTCTCCGATTTTTTTTTCTAATTAAATTGGCTGTAGTTCAAGAGAAAAGCATCCCAGTCCTTATGTCACTGTTCATTGCAGGCAAGTGTGGTAAAAAAATAACAACCTCTTCTATGTTTTTTCAGTAGACTGTAACAAAACTGTGTTTATTAGCTCTGTGATTAAGCTAAAATACTATTTTTGCTTTGTTTTAAAGCAAGTTAAAAGCCAGTGTCTTGAATAAACAATCAGCCTTTTAAACCAGTAAAACAATTTTTCTTTTGACATAATTTCCAAGGCTTTTTTTGTTTGTCTTTCACAAATGAGGCCACACACCTGGATTTCATTCAGTCAATGAACTGGGAATAGATGAATGTCTCTTTCACTTCCATTCTTCACTGCATTTCTGATTAAATATATGCTACTTTTCCAATAGATAAAAGTTATCTAGGAGAAAATGTACCACCAATATTATTATATTTCTGCCCTGACTGGTACTTAAATGCAAGTGAAGAGGGCTTTAGATTTTCACAGCCAGACTACTCTAAAAACAGCCAAGACAATAAGTTTAGGGAAATAGGGATCTCTGTAGTGTTACTTCCCCATTAAGCTTCCAAAATTCTTTCAGTATGAGGAGGGATTATTATTATTATTGTTGTTGTTGTCGTCATCATCACAATCATTAGTTCTGGGGTGTGATCTGCTGGAAAACAGCTCTGCAGACAAGGGTCCAGGGGTTCTGGTGGGTGCATTTGGAAGAACATTGCCAGCAGGGTTGATGGAAGTGATCCTACCCCTCTACTCAACCCTAATGAAGACACAGCTGGAATGCTGTGTCCAGCTCTGAGACTCTCAGTTCAGGAGAGAATTGGATGATCAGGAGCAGGTTGATTATTAAGTAGCTGGAGCATCTCTCTTATGGAGTAAGGCTGAGGGAGCTGGGCCTGTTCAAACTCAAGAAGACTGAGGGGGACCTCATCATTGTCTGTAAGTGTCTGAAGGGAGGGTGTCAAGAGGATGCAGCCAGGCTCTTGTCTGTTGGCCAAGCAATAGAACAGCGGGCAATAGGCAGAAATAGATGCATGGGAAGTTCCACTTGAATATGAGGAAGAACTTCTTTTTTGTGTGGTGACTGCACAATGAAACAGATTGACTAAAGGTTTTGAGGAGTCCTCCTCACTGGAGATATTCAAGAACCATCTCCATGTAATCCTGTGCAGTGTGCTCTAGAATGACCCTGCTTGAGCAGGGAGGTGTGACTAGATGAGTCACCGTGGTGCCTTCCAACCTGATCCCTTCTGTGAATCTCTGATTAGCACATTGTTACCTCTAATAATCCTTGAAGAGCATGTTTTCTATTAATGTATCATCTTTATTTTTAGAAATCATGACCCTTTGGGTTCTATATTATTGAATGGTACCATTGTTTTAAGTTCATTTTTGCACAGCATCTGCCTGTCTTCTATGCCTATTTATTGAGATGTGGAAAAAATGGAAATCTGAACTGCACATAGCAGTCAAGATGTCAATTCACCATGGATTTAAGCAGGAGCATATTGACATGCTTTATTTTGCTCTCTACTTTTTATAATAGTTCCTATGATATTGTTTACTCTTTTTTGACAACTATTTAAAGCTTAACTGATGTTTCATAGTGCCATCCGGAGAGTCTCAAGCAACTCCTTCTTGAGTGGCAGCAGTTGATTTAAAGAGTCTAAAATAACAGGTACAATTTATAGCTACTAAGAATGCAAATGTCTTCTTTTTTTCTGGCCACAAATGAAGATATTGTTAGTTACAGATATTTTGGTTTACATATTTTATAAGATTAATTAAATTGAAACTGATATTCTCCTAATATCACATTTTTATATCGTCTTGGATGAGTTCTTTCTTGCTCACTTTTTCCAAAGAATCTTGAATGTAAATCTCTCCCTAAGAAATATGTGATTTTTATTTTGTTTTGAATGCTAGAAAGAACTCATTAAATTTCTAGATTAAATTTTTCATCAGCTGCCAAAAAGAAAGCAGGCAGTATAAATTAATTAAGAATTACTGGGCAGAACTTCTGATGTACTTCAAGTGGTAATTGTTCATATGCTTTACTCTTTTATGTATTGTCAACTTGCAAATATTTCTCTTTGTCCTTATGTCTTTAAATTGAATCTGACTTTGAACTCACACATTTTATTCCATATTGAACAACTCCCTGTATTAGGCTTTCAGTATTTTTAACCTATTGCACATAGGTAAATTCTACATTCTCCACTTGTTTGAATAGTCAGTGTAGAGATATAATTAAAATTTATTGAAGAAAAATCTAGATGAGAAAGAATGAGTCTGTATACAACTGGACAGTCTCTAAAATGGAGAAAAGAAACCAAACTGGAAATAGGTTATTTTTGTCTGTCTTCCTTTGTTATCTTAATCAATATTATGTGGTGAGGTACAGTCCATATAGCTCCTTTTATGACTGCAATTCTTCTTTAAATAGTTAGAGTTCAGCCTATTGAAACTTCCAGAAGACACTATCAAGAACAGGGATGTGTATTAATGACACGATTGTGTAGCAGCCAAGATATTTTATTTTGATTAAGTATCACACTGCCTATAAAATGCAATTATGGTCCTGCTGAAATGCATATTTTTCTCATCAACCTCTAATTGTGAGGGATATTATACATTTTATTTTCACATTGTCTCTGTATAGGTGAATAGTCCCTTATAGACTGTGCTTCAGATCAAATAATCAACCATGAATTTCAGCAGTTAGATTCTTACAGAAATGTTCAACAGGCTTAATTGTACTTGCTTCAAGAGTCTTAATCCCAAATTGATATGATTTTGAATCAATGATGTCATAATCAAAGCAGTTATGAGAATGTGAAATTGATGGTAAATATAAGCAGAAGTCTAAAGAGTCATTCCCTCAATAGTTCACCTAAGGATTATTTGTGAGTAAAGATTTTAATACTTTTTCCTGTATCTTTATTGCTTGTATGTGTGTTTATGTTAGGATGTCAATAATACATAGTTTCAAGCCATCAGAGAACCTAGAGAAGAGTTAACAGTGCACAAACAGCAAGATTAATAGATCTAGAATCACACACAAAATCCTATTTCTGAAAATCACAGCCTTTTAAAATAATGTAAAACAATTTAAAATACAACATGAATGGACAGTATCTGGGAAAAATCTGCAAATAGGATGGCGAGGTATGTATGTGCAGTGTGCAGCCTCAAAACATTTTTTTTTTTTTTCCATTTTACCATCTGCAATCACTTCCAAGGGATTACTTTGTGCATTCAATAGCTCTGGACCTCTGTGGGATAACAATATGATTTCCTTCAGCATATCCCTGTTGTTTTGAGTATGGTTGTTCTGAAGGGAAGGCAGAACGGAGGAAGTGGAGTGCCTGATGTATCAGCAAGAGGCACATCATATGCGGATTGTGACCTTCAGCCAGAAGCCTACTCCGGTATTACACAGTTGTTTAACTGTTGCAAGTGTTCTAAAGAGCACTCATTTTTATCAGATCTGAAACACAGGCTACTTTTTTCCAAAGGATTGCTATCCTCTTTGCCAGAAATATATCTTTCTCTTCTTGAGTATCAAAGTCAAGGAAACACTAAATATCAAGGACAAAGAATACAAATCAGAATAGTTTCAGATAAGAGGTAGGTGGTTACAAAGACACAGGTAAAGAAATTTCTATATTCAGGAGAATTTGTAAAAAAATGAGCTGATCCTGAAAGATTTAACTGCATAGAGTTGCTAAATTTCAGGGGTTGCTAGAACATTCTCTAATAAATTTGAAGGAAAGACCTTAAGAAATCAGTTATATACATCTACACATATGCAGAGGCACAGGTACACGTCTTTTTCACTGTACTATGCATGCTTTCTGTCAAGAAAGTAAACCAAAAAAAGGATCTTTTCACAGACACTTCAGGACTGTATGAACTGTGGTCTTGGTGCAGCTCAAAGACAGAGGAATTCTTATGTCTGGTTATGTCAAGGGTTCTTATGTCAAGGGTTATCTTTATGAATGGTATTTTTGGCACTGTGTGAACAAACCACTTCTCAGTTAATGCTCCCTCTTTGGCATGCCATGTCCAATGACAAAGGCATGTCATGTTAGATAATGAAATATGTGTAACTTACTTTATGAAATACTAGTGTGCAACTTTGCATTGTTCATCATGCCAGCAAAGAAAAAAAGAAAAAATTAATCAGACTGATAAAACCTAATAGATATCCACTTTGGGCTGTGTGAATAACTTGGCAATGTGGACAGGAAAAGGATTAGAGATTATTGTGTGTTTATTAAGTATTTCTTTGTTACTTTGGATATGAGAGAGAACCAGTTTCCAGCATGCTCCTGGGAGCATGATGAAAATAGTTTGAATAGGCTCCCACAAATAAAGTATTCCTAAAAGTTACTCTTCCTAAAGTCATGTTTCGTATCATTAAGCAATTAGAATTTGTAGATGGCTGTAACCTGCCTCCGCTAAAAGCAAGAATCAACAGCTTGTTTTTAATTATCCGTATTACTGTACTACTTTTAAGCTCTTTCATAAACCATAGACATGGAACAACAAAAAGACCTAACCTTTCCCCAAAACTCCTAGGGCAATCTGAAGGGGTTAAGTTAATGTAATTAACTATAATGCAATTTACACATAATCTTTTAGGGAAATGCTTACATTAAGAACGGAAGAGAAAGGAAATTAAAAAAAAAAAAAGACAAAAAAGAAAGAAAAAATAGAATAGATAAAAGAAAAACAGTAATTTTAGTAAAAAATGCTGTTCTCTACAGCAGTTATCTAAAGGAAACTACAAATATGTAATCCATATCATTGCAGTCCTCGATATTCTCATGAGGGAAAGTGGAGTGGCAAATATCAATCTCTTCCCTCTTGTGAGCAGTGTCAGGACTCAAGGAAATGGCATGAAGCTGAGTTTGGGAAGGTTTAGGTTTGCCATCAGGAAAACGTTTTTCACCCAGAGGGTGGTTGGGCACTGAAGTGACATAGAGGGTGTAGAATTCACAGTTTTGGTTAGACCCACACAGTGACAAACTGGTCCCGGCCGCTGTAACTAGGACACTTAAGTCCAAAAGTTAAGGTTTAATGGAAGTCATCAGGTTTTCTGGAAGATTCCTGAATCATTTTTCATGGCTGGTGATACAAAGATCATTCTGTAAGTAATTATCTGCTCTGGCCTAATTTTTAAAACAGTGTGAAGGGCAGTGAATATATGAGACCTACGACGGACCACTGTTATTGTGGGGAAAGAAAAGAAGTGTAGTAATAATCAGTTGGTTGCTCATTTTCTTACAAGGGAAATTAAAAATTAAAAACCAGGAGAAGACATTACTCTGATTGTATTCATTACATAAAAAGATCATGTGCAAGAGATACGTGAGTTAAGGAGCTAGGGAAGCCATATGCCTAAATAAGATAGCCAAAATTAGACAAAATCAATCCAAATCTTCATTTCCTAATGGGAGACCACATGAAAAGACAGTCATGAATGAGACAAAACAATTATTTGTATGTAAACCAGTGCATTCTTTTGCAAGGAACAGTTGCCAGTTAGTTACAGGTTTTTAACACTTTTTATACATCAAGGAATGATTCATAAAGGCATTTTGGGGGAAGGTTTCATAGCAAAGGGCAGATATTCACATTCTCAGATGATGCACCTCAGTACTTTTTTGTTTGCTTCTTTCTAGAAGCCCCACTGTATTCCATGAGAAAAATGTGGTGAACAGACACCAAATATACAACTTCTTGGTTAGAATATCATATATTTGTATTTAACTTTTAAATATTATAGCAAATTAAATTTAATTCTGCTAGTGAAGCCAGTTCTACCGGTCTGCAACATTAAGTACAAGAACTGGATTTTGTTTCGTATTGATGTTATATCATTCCCCAGGTCTTTGCAAGTACAGCAACAACAAAAAATGGCAGCCTAAAGCTATTCCACAACAAACTGTGATCTTGTCAGATCTTATCAGCTCAGAAAAGTTGGTCCTGATCTGTAGCTGTGGAGGCTGCAGCAGGGAAAAATGAGCTTAAGGAATGTTTCTGTCTTTTGAGTTTCCATCTGGTACTGCTGCTGCAAATGCTTTCAATCCTGACTCCATATTTTCCAGCTGATTTTTTGCTGATTTTAGTTGTCTGTCCCTACCTTTCCTGAGTTTAAGAACACTGACACTTTCTGCTTTCACTGGGGGTAAGAAAGCATAAACATGAGATTCATACTCTGCTTTGCTGATACATGTAGGGAATACATTATCTTTACGTGGTTCTATGGCTGCATGCTATTCCTATGCAAATAATGTAGCGGAATGTACTTTTCCAATCTTTAAGAAAGAACTTTTAGGTAACAAGGATGGACATAAAAATAAAAAGAAGACTAGCTGAGGGAAAATTGCATGTAGTGAAGGAACATGGACAGGGTCAAAAATGAAAATATATGAAGAAATATATCAATATCCTGACATCTTGTTTATAAATTTATGAAGAGAGGGGTTAACTCTTCTTTGCGAATTACTTGCGTCATTACACACACGGTTTCTTGTGCAATGAAGGATTAATACAGTAGGGCATGCTGGTATTTGAAAGGGAAAGAATGAAGGAACTTTACACAAGGTTAAAAATATAGGAGGGAAGAAAAGGAAAGAAAACATGAAATGGATAGAAACAAAATTAAGAAAATAAAAGTGACAAAAGAAAAGAAAGATAAAATATAGAAAATTAATGAAAAGACAAAAAATAAAGAAGAAAATATTTGAAAAAAAAGAAATAAGATATGAAAATGAATCTTGTATTAGTTGTAAGCATGTTAGCTAAGACACTTAACTCTTGTGTAACCACCTACAAACTAGCATCTAACCTCAAATATCTCAACCTCAAAGTGAATCTCTTCTGAATTGCTTAAAAACATCAATAATATGAGTATGTTTTCTGTAGCTGGTGTTTTTAGAGGTTATCTGTTTCCAAGGACTTCCCTACTTTTAGTCTTCTTCATGACTTTTATTTCTCCCATAAAAATAAAAAAGCACTTAATATTATCAGACTGAAGATACATGTAGTACACCCCTTGCCTTTGGTAATGCCCAGAAGTAAGAATTAAAGACCAGCATAAAAACTCTTGATATGGAAATATTTGTTGAATTTCAAACTAATACCATTATACAAAATAGAAGAGTACCTGAGTTTTGTTCCTGTACTCATTCTCCGTTGAGGAGAGCTAGAGCACTTAATTTTCTCGGGCATCTGAACCTTTCACTGTACCTGTTTCCTCGGCACCATCCCTCTTTATTAATTTCCATAATTCTGAGGAAATGTGCATCCTGTGAAAGCGTGTGGGGACAGAAGCAATTTTTGTGGTAGGGCTGGTTCTCTTCAATAGTGAAGTCTGCAATTTTGTGTGGCCTTTTCTCTATGGAAGATGTTTAGAATTCATCTGTGTGAGGGTGGGACATAGCACACCCCCTTTCAGAATTCATGTAAGTCAAAAGAACATGTTCAGTTTATGTTTCATTTACTAACGGAGCCCTGAAAAAAATTCTTATTCAGATTCATTATAGCAAAGAATACGAATAAAGGCAGAAAGAGGGAGAGAAAGAGAGAGCAAGTGCACTCTGTATATTCTTCTTCACAATATGGAGGGCTCAATAAAGTATAGAAAATATATTCCTTAGTGAAAAACCATGTGTTTTCTGTAATAAGTAAATTTTTGTAAAATCAATTAAAATTTCAGGGAAATCTAAGCTATTCATCTGAGTCTCTAAATCCCAGAAAAATAAACATAATGTATGAGAAAAAATATAGATCTTTTTGTCCTGGAGATTCAAGAAGCAACACTGTTGCTATAAACCAGATGTATGTTATAAACCAGAATCTATAGTAATCTTTGAGAATGGCTTCCCAGAGAAAAGGGGAGAGTATGCCATAGTCTGTTCTTTCTGAGTCACACACCACAGTTTCATTTTTTGGTACAGTACTGTTCTTTATAGATATATTTGTTGATAGAGCTCATTGATTTCTGTTGTGATTTCTATCAAATAGCACCTTGGTAAGTTCATAAGGTGAAGCATGAGAGATGCTGTTATTATTTCATCACCTGGAAGACCTTTCCCAGATTTAGAAAGTAATCCTAAGCAATCAGAGCTCAGTCTGCACTGTGATTTATATAGGCCTTTAGAAATGTTGAAATGTTAGAAAGGGATATCCTTGTAATTTATATAAGTATCTGTCATTAATGTCAGCGTATCTAATTGAAGGGTGCTGCTCAATACTTTGAGACTTTTTCATTGCCTTGAATATTTGGCATATATATATATATCAAACCTTAATACCTGCCAAGAAGAAGTACTCTCCTTTGTGAAAGAAAAACATATCATCATTCCTTTAAGAGTTTGTCTCTGTGATTATGTCTTTAGTACAGCCATCATGAGGAATGAGAAAGAGGAATATATCTTTTATTGTGTGAAAGTTTAAGTTCTTTCGGTTTATTGCAACACCTTCAAGTGTTACAATATTGATTATTTAAATATCTGTTGCTGCTCTGAGTATTTTCCTGCTGACTGACAGATTCCATTACTTTATCTGCTGAGGAATTCAGATTTGTTAAAGTTATGAAAAAACAGCACAGTGTACGAGTAATCAATCTCCCTCCATTGTTAACACGGAGATGTTATGGAGACAGTTGGCATTTCCTTGACATGTTGTACGATGTCCCCAAAATCTCTCATCTTTCTAGACTTGACAGAAAGAAAATTAATAGCACAGACAGTGATTTGTCATTTTGAGGATTATCCAGGCAGCCTAGTAATACTGAAAGTACTAAATGTGCTGTTCACCATAGTAATTTGTGCACAGATTCCGCAGTGACATAAGGACCGAAGTGGCATTTGGTGGGTTGCACAGGGAGGTTAATTGGTCTCTTTAAGCAGTGGGCACTTGGAGCGTGAGCGCCTCCTGCTCGGGCTGTGCTGGCGCTGCCTGAAGATGGCAGCAGAGCACTTTGGCTGCGGCAGAGCCCCGGCGAGCTGGGTTTGACAGCCCGGCCGAGCAGGGGACGGTGGTTTGTACACAACTTCTGTAACGCACCATGAAATTAAACAGGGACAAGAACTTTTAAATCATAATTTCGTGTTTCATCAAACAGCATCCTTGTATTTTTAGAGGGAAAGAGCTTCTGTTAAGGTATGACAAGCTATTTAAATGTTGAAATATCTGATGTGATAGAAAGAATGATACTGCAGAAAGGAATTATAAATCAAATCTTTCAAATCTACCCTGCATTTCTTTCTGAGATACTATCTTTATTTTCTGTTTCATTTTTAGATAGATACTCCAGGCTTAATACTAGCCTTAATGCCTTAATGCAGAATTACAGTCAAATTAATGTAGGAAGACTTATACCTGTTCAAAGACATCCATTAAGGAAAATCAGATCTTCAACTTGGGAAAAAAGTATTAAAATTATTAAGAACAGAGTGAGAAAACTAACTTCATACTCCATATTTCACTCAAAAGCGAGTGATGTATTAGTCAGGTGTGCAAACACAACCTGGCTGCCTACCCAGTAGTAAGCACAAAATGTGTGTGGGTCTCTTACACTGAGGATTTGTGACATTTTATGAAGCTTTTCCTATTGCCCACTCTTTTCTCTGATATGTTCTTCCGGGAGAGCAAGTTTGTGGTCCCAGTTCCTATCCCTCCATCATTGTCCCAACAGATTGTGGCATGTAAGTGCTGTGTGGCTGTATTTCCGCTTATTTCATGAAGCTGTCTGCAAACCAACATAAATCTGATGGCTACTTCTGGAGGAATGGAAAGTTATTCTCTACTTTAAGGTGGTTCAGTAAGCCACACTAGGTTCCAGTATATAATTCTAAAACAGGCACTGCAGCTATATTTTACCTCTGTAAAACTGGAAGCTTGATGGGTCTCTGTCTGCCACCTACCATTAAAAATCAGGGCTCCACATGTTAGTTTCTTCAGATCTGACTGTGTAAGAACCTGGTCTTTGTTTTAATCACGAATCCTTTGGAGGTGGATGAAAACATCTATTAAGTTATTTACTTGTTAACTTAATCCATGACATTCATATCATTTGTATCAAGTCTGAATAATGAAATCAGTCTATTAATGTTTCAATCAGTAATTTGCATACTAGGGATTCAATCTGCCATTCTTATATAATGAAACTGGGAAAGGCTTAAGCTACTCAGCACTGAAGTAGAGCACTGTATAGATTTAAAAAAAAAAAAACAACAACAAAATATTGCAAAAATAAGAACCAGAACACCTGTGTGTGTGTGTGTCATTCAGCTGACATTAGCAAAAGAACAAGTCTTGCGCTTGAACTGTAAATTATAGTTCTGATTTTCTGTAGAACTGCGCAAAGTCTGTGTCCTGTGAATTCCTCATTGTTGCCCCCTCTCCCATACACACCTTAGCAGTTCAGTGTTTTGCAAAATACTTTACAAAACAGTGTGCTGCTCATTTCTTCCTTCATATTCATGTCAAATGGATATCTGTTTGTGCAGCCAGTATGTGCACATTTTCCTGCAAATATGTACTTTTGATTTGAATAAACAGCTGTCTCAGCCCCTCTTCAACACTGAGTGCTGAGCACTTACATCTTGTCCAACTTAGTAGTTATGAAGATAGGAATGTAGAGAAAAGGCTACAGCTAACATGATTCATGTAAAATATAAGGTTACACTTGGCAGATCTGCTGCCCGAGATGAGATGTCTGTTACTACTTTTGTCATCCATTACATCTCAAACCAAACAACAGGGATGCTCAAAATATTTTCTTCTGGAGATGTTTCACTTTGTACAACTTAATAAATAAGAAGACTACTAATCATTAGTGAAACTATAGGCTATTCAGGCACTCAGCTAAGAGATATCTTAGCTAGAAATCTAATCCTGACTGCAACTCTTTTTTAAGGCACCTGTTCAAAGTGAATGACCATCAATGATTATTCTCAAAAAACACAGTGCCATAAGCATTTTAGTTGCAAGTGGGAGATATTAACTCAAACTCAGCTGAGTAAGAGACAATCCCAGACCAGGATTTTCACCTTGGAGAAACTAGGACTACAAAACACAAGGTAGATGGCAAATGGGTCTGTGAATCTACCTCTTTCTTTTCTTGCAGAAATTCTTGAACAAAACATAATGAAGCTGATGCTTGTATTTTGTTTTTATTATGCCATAAGAGCAACACCCTCATCAGTTCTTTTTAGAAATGGATTTCTTTTCCTACATCCAGAATGTACCCAGTACGTCTGGAACAGGAAGTAGTCACTGGCATCACACATATAAATCAGCAATGCAAAATGATCTCCATAGAGCTATGTCAATTTACCAGATTTTCATTATATTAGTGTACAGCTGTCAGTGATCCTTCATTTACAGTAACAATGTCAAGCTACTAGAAGTCATCAGCATTCACCTGTAGAGGAGTTTGGAATGCAGAAATAATATTATAAACATCAGAATGCCTTATTTTGGGCTAAATTTCACAGTCCTATTTTAAATTTTACTATCAAAATAGTATATTAGGCATTTCATAATAAGAAATTTTTAAACTGAGTCTTTATTTCTTCGTATTTGATAGCCTTAAATGAGTCTAGTTAGTCTCCTGAGTTAGTCCTGACTGTGTTTCTGAAATTCATTATGTTAAAGTACATTCTGTAAAACCAATGCTTTATTTGTATGGATGAAATGATCACAAGCCACAACTAAGCTTCCCAACCTGACAGTGTATATGAAGGATATTAAAAATGTCCACATGAAAATGTGAACCAAAGAATGCCACATCAAGCCTTTAAAAATGCCTTAAATATTGGGAAATAAATATGTAGTAGGAATGGAAATAGCATTTATGGTTAATGAGACTACTGCATAATAATTCAGTTTTGTATTTAAATATGATTTTTCAAGGGATTGATTTAAATTACTTAAAGCAGGAATACTCAGAATAAATGTTGAGACATGAAAAAAATTGTGCGTACTTTCAGTCACTGATATTTTGGCATTACAGTGTTACATCTAAATTACAAATGAGCTCAAGGGCAGGGTACCAGACCAAAGACTGCATGTGATTTATGTGGGTTATGAAATACATCTTATACAGAGAACTAAGGATTTATTGTTAGATTAATTAAAGTATTATCAATCCAGTGAAGGAGATTTTATTAACTCAGTCACAATTAATTACTATAACAGCTTATAATGGCAGAACTGAAACTGATAAAGACAAACATTCTAATATAAACTCTTGTTGTTAGGCTCAGTCTAACCAGGATGCTAAAGTCGAAGGCACTAGTCTTCCTCAGGAAGAAGATATGCAAGTATAGAGAGTTGCCAACATTCTGATTCATTTGGCAGTAAACATCTCTTACTGATGGAGGATGTCTTCCTTTTTGCTCTTCAGTGTACATAAAACTATATTTGCTGACAGTCTATTTACTTCATCTTTATTCACCGATTCCCACTTGCAAGTGCTATTAACTATGCATGGAATGTTTTACATACACTGCATTTTTATTCTTGCTTTGTTTTCCTCCAAACCAATTTTTCCCCAGTTCACAAGGCTGCATGCCTTTAGTGAAAAGTAGCTAAACATCTGAGATACATTTTTGTGGCCCTGGGCTGACCAGTATCATGTTTTCAAGGCTTACACCATGACCTTTACTCATACTCTCAGAGTCTCTGTTTCAAGCTGTTGATTTTCTTCAACAGCCTTTAAGATGTGCTTTCCTGATAACAAGTAGTATTTTGTTAGCAGAAACCAATCAGAGGAGCAGCCTTTCTGGAGCGACACTGAATAAATCAGCCTACAAAAAATATAAGTTATTGCCACACACACAGTAAGCAACACATCCTCTCTTGTGTGATCATTGCTAGTGAAATGACTAGTTTCATTCTGGTTTACTCTGCTGCATGATAAGCTATTACACTATCAGCAAGCCAATGCAAACAGGATGAATTAGCAGTTGCTGATGAAGTTCGCAGCTTTACATGTATTCTGTAAAGTGAAATCCATTCCATCTATGTACTTTGGGGAGCTTTAAATAGCTGTCACGTAATCACAGATGGGTAACCATTGGGAAATCTGCGTCTCCTCACCTAGAACCTCCAGGCTACAAGAATACAGATATTTAACACAAATAGCCACACTGAGAATTAGTCTCAGGATAAGGCATTTTATTTTGAATATCCTAATATCTTTATGAGAAAAAGAAGTGATAAAATGATGAACTGATCACAAATTAAAAAAAAAAAAAAAAGGGCCTGTTGTTTATAGAGTGAATGAAATTTACCTACAGTCTTATGTCATTCTCATTTCATCTTGGAAGAAAATACCAGCTGGGGGCATGTTTTATAATGGAAGATCTGTATTTGTAGTTATAAAATCCTAAGTGTTTGCTAGTTTTAAGAGTCCTGTTTTAAATTTTGTTGTTTTTCTTTTCTTTAAAGCTAAATTGCAGCTCTTAATGCCCTCTATGAAAGCTTCACACAATAAGAAAGGCCATGGGATGAAATGTTGTAATGGCACAACAAAAGGGCAGAGTTAAAAATGAAACAATCTGCTCTAAGGAGAGCAGGAAATCTGAAAAGCTCAAAGACAGATTCTCCTCCTGGTGCTATGATGCCTGTTATTTAGCTTTGATAAAATAATTTCCATTTTACGCTATTTTACCCATCTATGTTAGAACAAAAGTCCCATACAAGATAATTCTTGACTACTTTAATACGCAAATAATACTATTGTCTAGTAGGAGTTATATAAATTTTCAATCATATGCATATGTTCAAATATCATAATACATGCTCCATGCTTAATTTCAAGAGGTTAGTTCTTGATAGCTATATATTTTTTAATTATCAAATAACTGCCCAGAAGACTTTGTCTTTTTTTGTGATAGTCATAGCAAGAATAAAATGTTCTGCACAATCTGTTCTCTCTTTGAAAGTATAAGTGGAAAACAATTAGCTGAAGATGGTAAATTTTTTTCTTTTTTCTTTTCTTTTCTTTTCTTTTCTTTTCTTTTCTTTTCTTTTCTTTTCTTTTCTTTTCTTTTCTTTTCTTTTCTTTTCTTTTCTTTTCTTTTCTTTTTCTTTTTTTTAAGAATTGTTACAAAACCTGTAATTCTAGAAACAGTTAAATGGAATCTTGGAAGGAGGCATCTGAACAAAGTAAAATAATTTTTACGGCTGAGATTAAGCATGCCAAGTGTTTTATATAACGGTATTTTATAATTGATCTGTGATTACTGAAAAGAGAAGCTTATGAAGACATCTTCAAAGGGCTTTTTAATCCAGTTGTTCTAATAGAATCTGCTAAAACAATTAATAATGCATATAGCACTTTACTATGTTGTCATTTTTCTTTCCTAGTTAATGGATATTGCTTTCAATTTTGCGTTCAATTACTCTGATTAATTAAGGTTTTTTGTCCCCTATTTGTATTATTGGATTAAATGTTACAGAAGTTTCACTTTGGGGTAATTAAACACCATTTTAATAAGCAAAACAAATTTTTGTTTTCTTGTTTATATTTATAAATATTCTTCTAATCCTTTTGGTACTTTTTTCTCATGGAGAAAGCCAAGAGGGAGATGTAGTCGTGCAAATATTTCAGAATTTGCCTATTTTTTTTTTCTCTGCACATGAACTAGAAAAAGAAGGAATTAGAGCATGAGGGCAGGGTTGCAGGTTTGGATCTTCCAAGTAATCACAGTCTTCCAATGTTGGTTTGTTTTCTCTTTAGCTCATTATAAAGCCCAAATCAGACATGTCTCATTATGTTCCCTCTGCAAATAGCTTTCAGTTTGAAGGTCCAGTTGTCTAGATCCTTAACTGAGTGATGTTCAACCCCAATGGCACATATATCACAGGCTCTTAAGACACCTCTAGCTGTCCAGATCTTAATGCAAGATCTCATAGAACTTAATTTCCATATAAGTTACATTTGTAAGAGCCACAAGGGATCATACAAATCAGAAAAAAAACAACAAAAACAAACCTACCCAAAGTATTAGGGATCAAATTCCTACAAGATTTCCTCACTTACTGTTTAAATATAATGTAAATAAACCTCAGTATGTGACATTGTGGCTGATTTTCTAGGAGACAACTTACCTTGGCATTACACCAGCCACATATACTTGCAATTTGGCTTCTCTGTAGGCAGATTAACCAATGTGCCATAGATGTGGCTCTTTATATTGAAATTGCCAGAGTTCAGAGCCTTTCATAGGAGAAAAAAATGGAGTATAATTACAAACTCCTAAATATAAAGAAAATGAAGTTGATAAAACAACCCAAAAATCCAGTACAGCTTTCAGAACAAGGCTGAAGGGAGATTCTGAATTTCTAAAATACATTTTCTAAAATGTTCTGAGTCAGTAAAGAGGAGAGAAATCATTAGAGATCACACCAAAGTGGCTAGTTAGCTAACCCATCTGAACCCTAAACATATTTCCTAACCTAGACAAACTCTTGGAAGCTGGTACTGTTGAGTTGAGAACTCTTACATTGAAGACCTTTGGGAAACAGTCCCTTTCAGTGAATCTTTCTGAATGTGGAGATAAATGTTTAATATTATCTTTCTGTTCTGCTACCCTATGTCTTAAAATGATTCACCAAGAAAGAAAGAAACATAGCTTTCTATCCAAGAAGTTTCTCCATAATTTTATGTCAGTAACTTATTCTTATATTTTTAACCAAAATTAGGATACTTACAGGTCTTGTCTTCTCTTTTCATAAATTGCACTGAAACTGAGACTCTTCTATACAATTTCACTGAAATTGGCCAATAGAATTGCAGACCTATTTTTCATGAGAAGCCAAGGTGCAGACAATTTGTATGTTGCATCCTCAGAATATATAATGTACTATGAATCATTTTAGAATTTTCTTACGGTCAATGTTTGAAAAAGACATTATTTCTGGATCTTTCTGTGATTCCTAATGCTGTCTCTATCAATAGCAACCATCTGCTTCACAGTAATGAGACAATCCCCTCTTCCTAGGGAGGCGAAAATGGACACACTTAGTATATACTATTCATGGTCACTTCTTGCCTACACTTTAAATTATTTTCATGTGTTAAGACTATCCCCTGAACACGCTTGTGGCAGAATCAAGGTCTTTTCTTTAAGTTACTTATAATAATCTTCCATGAAATTACAGAAACATATGCCTGTTTAATTTTAAATCTTAATCTTTCAATTTATAAATAAATCCAAATAACATTATGTTTATCTTCTTTTGTTATGGCAGGCACTCTCACAATGGAAATCTTTGTTGACTCAAAGACAGACCCTGCAGCAAGAAAGAAATATTGTCAGACTAAAAATTTGCAAATTAGTTCCAAATCCTTAACTATATCTTTACATGGCTAATATTAGAAGATCTCATATACTATGACAACATAGAATCCTTCTGTAATGTATAGCTGAACATAGTTTTTCTTCATAGATACATAATCATCTGTGGGATTAGTGTCTGAATGAATTTTATGAATATATCATGTTGCTTAAGCATATAAAAATGTAACCAACATAATAGTTGTACTGAGAATAACCAGTATAAAACTTCTCTGCATTATTTAAATATAAAATTAAGAAGTGGAGTTGAATATCATATGTTCTATTTAAATGAAGTTTACATTTTGATATAAAGTTATTCTTTTCCTGTATGGTGGGTTGACCTGAACCCAGTTGCTCATTCACTTTCCCAGAGGGTGGACAGAGAGAATCAGAAAGGCAAAAATGAGAAAAACTCATGGGTCAATAAAAAACCAGTTTGATACACAGGAAAAAAACCTTAAACCCACTCATCACTCCCATACCCAGACAACCTCTGAGCCATGGCGGCTTTGGAACATGCCTCTCCCATTGTATTGCTGAGCATGGTTTTATGGTACAGAAAATCCCTTCTGTTAATTTGTGCCCGTTGTCCTGGTTGTGTCCCGTTCTCAGATTTTGCCCTCTCCTAGAAGGATGACTCCGAGGAATGGAGTCAACCAGGAGAATTTCTCTAAAATGTCACTACTTGAAACGTCACTGAAGACACAGTCTGGATTTTAAATTGGGGGAAAATTTTGAATAGTCTGTTTGAATATATTGATTGTAGAAGGCACCTCAGTGATTTTTTTTTCACTAAAGCTGAGGGCAGGTATGAATGTCATCCTGACAAATATTTTACATTAGTTTCTTAATGCCACAAAAATACTCAGAGTGTGAACTTCCACAGGTCGCTCAGCTTCTGGTTTACAGCCAGTGATTCTATTATGGGAATTTTCCATTACAGAATATGAACTGCACTACGGTTGACAAACTATGCGCTGTATTCCAAAACATGACTGAATGGATTAATAAATTCAAGTTCTATTCATCCAATATTTTTTTAAAAATTAAATTCTTTCAGTTTAAAATAAATAGAAATAACTATGGATGAAATGAAATTGTGGGTTTAAAAACTGGGGTATAATGCAGACATGTAGATAGTCAGACAGAAATGTGAACCACACTGTAGAAACACCTTTGTCTTTTGACACTGAAATCTTGCATGTAAAATTAGCATTCCCTTGAAAGCTGACTGCCTGATCAACGGGTACTTTGAAACAGATGTGAATTATTATGAAGATCTAAGAATCCTTTCTTTTTCTTTTATTTTTTCCCCCCAATGAATTAATAAATAAATCCAAATATATAAATTATGGAACAAATAATGCACTCTTTGTAGTAATGTAAACAGACTGTGACCTAAAACATTTGTTCAGCATTCTATTTTGTTAACAACATCAGATTCAGATCACTGGCTCATATTACCTGGAGACAGAAAGAAAATTGGTTGAACTAATTAGGAAATTTGCAAGACAGGTAATTCATGTTTAAGACTCCAGAAAACATACACCATGTTTCATAATAGGAACCGAATTGCTTAGCTGATATACAGACAATGTGCAAATATAACTTTTATTTATACAATAGAGATACAAAACAAATCCAGATGGAAATGAGAAATCTCATCTATCAAATCAGAGACTATTCACAGTAAAAATTCATTTTTCAGGGCTTACTATATATGCAATTTACATAAATCACTTTGGTTTTGCATAAAAATAAGAAAGCTTACAGGAAAAATGTCTTATGCATACTAGGTATCAAGTAGATGCAAAATTTTTACCATATTGACTAAATTTAGTTTATTGTGTAATTATGGTAAGGAACAACTTGAACATTCCGATGATGGACACTTTAGATGAGTCTTCTAAAATTAAATCCTTTTAATTTGAAGGGAACAGTAAATGCCCTTCATATGATTCCAATGTCATATGAGGTAAAGACTGACTGTAACATCTAACAGTTGTACCACTTCTTGAAACTAAAAATTATGGAAGTCAATCATAAATCTAACCTACTCTCAGTAATGCTATTATCTTCACTCATCCCAAAGACAGCTTTTTCATTGACATAAAGGAAAGTTAGATAAAGTTCCAGTAATCGGTTATGCTAAACTGCATTAAAAGGACAGTGTGAAGTGCCTAATTTAAAAATCTGCTAAAATATCAAATACATTTGTGCATTGGGTAAAAAAATACATCACTGCAGTAATATATACTTTGGTCCGCTATGGAAATAGTTTAATGTTGATACAGAAAAATCATTCCTTTCAATTATTCATCTTCAGTGCCTCTGAATACTATTAGTTGTTGCCTTTCTCCTCTGAAGCAGTATTAGTCTGCTTTTCTAAATTCCACTACTCTGCATCTGGTAATGGAAGAGGAAAAAATAGGTAGTGATGGATCATTTATAGATATTTTAAGACTATCCTGCTTTCCTCAGCCTTAAATTTCCTGACATATTTATTAATTTATTATTATTT
>VWZG01012701.1:41782-62617 GCA_013396735.1 Grallaria varia | reverse complement strand
ATTAATTTATTATTATTTATAATAAAAATGGCCATATGTGCAGCAGGCTTAAAGAGTAACTTACTATTGATCTGAGGTTTGACTGATAAGTCCCTGAAAAACCACTTTTTTCCATTACTGAAATTATTGTTTGTTACCTTTCCACTTTGAAAAATGTGGTTACTTGTACATCATATTTAACCAGAAAGATGGAAAACCATTTTAATATGGAAAACACTCATAAAGGAAAACTATGAAGGTATGTAAAAAACTGAAATGGCAGTATTTAAGATACATTGTCCTAAAGTGTAAGTGGTATACTAGTTCTACTAACATCTCCATCAAAAGGATTGTTTGTGAGCTTTCTGTCCTTAAAAGTTCTGCAGAGTATTTCCATCATCTTATCTTTCCTTTACATGATTTATGAGTTAACACAGGTGCTTGTGGAACAATCTTATTTTATGTTATTTTCACAGGGCTATAATATTCTACACAATAGATTTGTTCATACAGATAAATAAAATTAGGACGTTCTGTTTCTATGTACCCAACAGAAAAGTGCAGCTCACAAGACCATGAGTTTGTGATCTTATTCATCTGTGGCCTTATTTAGTTTACCAATGTATCTCCTTCCAAACAAAAATGCTAAAAACTATAGTGGATGTTCCGCAGCTCCCACAAACCTGTTTCAAAGTTCAATTCCTTTTACCACCAGAAAACTTCCCTTAGTATTTGTTAGCCCTCCCTGCTTCATTTTAAGCTTAGAGTTTGGGCATGAAGAATGCAGTATATTCTTTCTTTCGGTCACACTTTGTCCCAGCTTGAGTTGTTAATCTGTATACATTAATCTCTTTCTGTTATATCCATTAAACATTTATTTTTTTGCATTAGGTATGTTTCTTTGCAGAGCATGCCACAGTACAATTAACTAAGCATGTTCAGATGTTGTATATGAAAGGATAAGCATATTACAGTAAAATTACACAAATCCTGGTTTGAGTGTGCAGGGCAAAGTTTGCTGGAAACACAAACGTTATAAAAAAGGATAAAAAAGTAAAAAGATATAACTCAGATATACAATTTCATAAGGTAAGAAACCAAGAAACTACACAGAAGTGAATAAAACATTTAGAACTTCCTAAGTAATAATTTTTATGAAGTCATGTGCATATATTTGTACTCCAGGTTTGTATGCTGTTGGAAAACATGAATTTAGGTTGAAGGAACTGTTTATTAGACTTGTAAATAGGCAAAAATATCTTCAACCTGAACCCTCAGAAGTATTCAGGTGCTTCCCTAACTTCCCTGATAGCAAGATAACTAGGGTCTAAAGCTTTGAAGGAACTGAGTCTTAGTGTGCACTCACTCTCAGGTTCATGTCTTCCAGTTTACATATTAGAAGCATACTCTGATTTAGGTCTCAATTACATTATCTCCATGGTCAATGAAAAGACACACCTCCAGAGTACATTTCTTTCTACCTAAGTATTTCTTTCTACCTCACAGAAGTGAGAAATACTCATGTATCAAGATAAGGACAACGTAATAAGTGAAAGAAAACTCTGTGTGAAAGCAAAGCAAAGCAAGCCCTTTATTCACTACCCTCTCTCAGCAGGTAGGTGTTTAGCTACTTTCTGGACAGTGTGTTTAATGGTTACCAGGGAAGGAAAATACCATAAACAAGAGTGTCCATTCTTTGCCTTCCTTTCCTTGAAGTTTTGTTGTTCGGCACAACATTGTGGGTTACAGCGTGTCCCTTTGGTCAGCTGGGGTCAGCTGTCCCAGCTGTGTCCCATGCCAGCCCCTTGCCCGTCTCCAGCCTACCCACTGAAGGGGCAGAGTGAGAACCAGGTGTCTCACCCAACACCCTGGTGTGTTATCAACACTATTTTGGTCACAAGTCAAAACCACAGCACCGGACAGGTTACTGTGAAGAAAATTAACATCAACCCAGCCAGCACTCGTACACTCTCCACCCCTTATGCCATATAATTTTCATCATGCTCAGGCTTTGTCATCTAATATATCCTTATTAAGCAGCAAACACTTTCCTGTCCTTTCATACATACACAGGGAACCACCACAGCAGCCACATCTGCCAGGCTGCAGCTGTGGACATCCAGGCTGGAAACTCCTTCCTGGATCCCAGAGGCCACAAGTTCTTAACACTTCAGAATAGCATTTGAACAAAACACCCCTCAGCTTCCGAACTTCCCATTTCCAGTGTTCCTTAGTGGATTTTTTTTCTATTTTTTAATTTTGGGGTTTTTTTGTGTGAGATGTGGAAAGTTTAGTGCATGGAGGTTTTAAAACCAGAAAGACATTTTCTCTTTTTTTTCCCTTCAAATGTAAAAAAAATATTTATGCATGTGTACAGCAAACGATAATCAGTGCATAAAATAAAATAATATTCAGTGAACAGAATTAATAGATTATTCACTTATCTCAATTTTTGAGGCACTCAAATTCTCAAAAATGAAAGTCATAAATCTCAAAGAAAAGAGTTCTGTAAACAGTTCCTTTGAGCTTTTTTTAGTAGTACATACAAAATCAATTTGAACTTTGAGTCATTTTTCCTAAGTTTCAGCAACTGACTTAAGTATCTACGGTCTTAATTCCACCACAGAGATGTCCTTTTCTCTGCTTGAACTGCAGTTTTGCCAAGATCAACCTGAGTCAAAACAACCAATAAGCTATACCAGATGAAACAATGAAAACTCATTCTCAGAATTTAAATTATTCAAGAAGTGGGATTTTTTTTTTTTAGTTTTGTTTAAATGATTTTCATTCTTTCTCACTCAAGAGAGTGAGAAATGACAGGCTCTTCATTTTATTTTTCTCCTTAGCCATTGGATTACTGGTTTCAGTCCATCTCAAGGTCACATTAAAGGTTACCACTATTTGACAATGAATTATCCTAAATGAAATCAGTTGGTGACCTCAATCTGACCCCTGCTGTGTATGTCTTCATCACAGTTCAGCAGAGTGAAGAGACACTAAATGGACCCAGAGTTTGAACTCAAGAGGTGTTTCCTCCAAGCCTCAGTTAAGATATACTGAACAGAAACACAAATAAGCCTCTTTATGAGTATTTTCTTTGTGTAAAGGGTATTATATTCCTGTCATCACTATGAAAAATAATTTGCATATTTTAACAGAAGAAGTGAAGTAATTTTCATGTGATAGTTATACAGCCATTGTATGACTACGGTAACAAGACTTTGTAACAATTTTTGTCCTTGCTTTGTCGTGCCAATCCAAATCTTGAGTCCAAAAAAATCTGACAATAAAACCATCTCATATAACAGAAGTTTCACAGAGATTTGAAAATAATTAGGAATATTTACCAGTTTTTACCAGTAACTATAATAACAGAGTCATAAATCTTGGAACTCATTTACTACTCTATGTCTAATAAATACTGTATTGTCCTGTTTCATCTGGGATAAAGTTAGTTTTATTCCTAATAGCTGGTACACTGCTCTGTTTCAGATTTAGTATGAGAATAATGTTGATAACCCATTGATGGTTTAGTTGTTGCTAAGTAGTTCTGCCCCTCAGTCAGTGAGAAGGTGCTCAAGGAGCTGGGAGGGGGCATGGCCAGGGCATCTGACCCAAACTCTCAGAAGGTATGTTCCATACCATAGAACATCATGCCCAGTATATATACTGGGGAGGTTGGCTGGGAGAGGCCAATCATTGCTGGGGGATTGGGCTGGGCATTTGCCAGCAGGTGGTGAACAATTGTATTGTGCACTACTTTTTTATATTGGGCATTATTTCTTTTTCTCTTTCTATTATATCTATTATTATTATTTATTGTTGTTATTATTATTACTGCTGTTATCATCATCATTGTTACTGTTACATTTTATTTCAATTATTAAACTTGTTCTTGTCTCAACCCACAGTTTTGCCTTTCTCTTTCTGACTGTCCTCCCCATCTCACCATGGAGGGGGTGGTGAGCAAGCAGCTGTGTGGTA
The DNA here is from genome assembly GCA_013396735.1 of Grallaria varia. Lineage (NCBI taxonomy): Eukaryota > Metazoa > Chordata > Aves > Passeriformes > Formicariidae > Grallaria > Grallaria varia. The sequence goes on along the minus strand of VWZG01012701.1, from coordinate 58,654 downwards.
CTTGGCTGCCAGCTGGAGTTAAACTATGACATGTATATTTGTCTAAATTCACAACAATTAATCACCAGTTTAATTTAACACCAGGAGGTGTTATTGATGACACTACTCTGTGAAAATATATAGTTTATGTAACAGAACATGCTCTAAAACTATAGCCTACAATTTCTGAGAAAAGATCCAATGATATTCCATTGAAACATCCACCACTGTTGGCAACAAAACCTACTATACTCCACTCTTTCCTTGATGAAATCTTCCCGACAATGATTTTCCCCCCCTCATTCTTACACAATAAGTTGATAAACAGTCTTACATACCCCCTACTTACAAATATGACTGTTTATGAATACACACGTAGCCTTGTACATTTGACATACATAATATCTAAGCTAAGCAACTACAAAAATTTTAAGTGTTAAATTGTCTTTTTTTTTTGATGCTCAGCAAAGAGCTGATGTTATTATGTTAATTTCATTGCTTATTTTGTTTTCAATATCTTTACTTCAGATTTTTCCCTCTTCCCATTTTCTAGAACATAAAAATGTACATTAGTTACTCTTAAATATTTGTTAATGAATTTCACAGGCACGCTGGATGCAACTTGTAGAAACAGGCCAGAAAATCTGAAGCCAGAGCCAAGGCAAACTCATGCCAAAACATTAGATGATCCATTGGAAATGATTTTACACATACAAAAGGGAGAATGCGTGAAGTGATATATAAGGTCACTGTGACAGCCAGAAGGTAGTGCCAAAATATTCCTACTGGTTTGGCTCATTCACATGTATGGGCACAGAGCTGATTCAGAGCCAAACACTCTGCATGAGCCAAGCTTAACTTCCTTGGCTTGCCCACCTCCAAGGCACAGCTGTTGTGGCAAAAACAACCCATCAGACATGAATTCATTTTGCTAGTTTTCACCTGCCATGACTTTGTAAGATGCAGCCACCAAGGGCAGAGTGGTTTGCTGCTGCTGCTGTTCTGAGAATAGCCTGCACTACTGAAAAAACCTGTTGGACTCACGTTGTCTACTGCAATGAGGTGTCAGCTTGTGAATAATAAACATGCTCCTAATGAGGTCTAGGCACCTCTAACCAAGATTTTGAGAGTGTGACTAGTGATTTTGATTGTGCTACGTGCTGGGGCCCATCTGGAAACACCTGAGCGGTCTGATTTGCAAAAACCACAGTCGCCTTTGCAAAGGATCAATTAAACCCAGTCTTGAATGGGACCTTCCAAAGCTGGGGTTGTCAAAATCATTCGTAGATTTTTAACTATCTTAGTCTAATTAGGCTGAGTAAGGGAGAGTAGAAACACATGGGCAAAAGATATTCCAAAGTCATAACAGTTACTTTCTATTTAACTATAATAGAAACTATGTTTGCCTTGCCTTGCCATCCATCCCACTGTCAGCTTCCCAACAAGCTACAAAATGTTGTCTTGAGTTTCTTCTCGTCTATGATGTGATCCTAAATCCCCTAAATTCAACGGAAATCAGTTCACACATATATACATCTGAATTATATAGGGTAAAATCCATCAATTTCAGTAAAAACCTTGGATTCCTGCTCATTGCATGAATTTTAACAAGTTTGTATAGTTAATATAGAAATGAAGCAACAAGCACAGAGTTTAGCATAATCTTACTGTTAAATATAGATATAGATATTTCCCTTAATTGTCACATCCTCCCACTACACCAAATGCTAATAATTTTATGAAAATTTGCATTATGATTGTACGAAAAAAATAGAGCACCTTTTCCAGCCAGATAAAGGTAAAGTACAAAAACTCATGATGAAGCAACATACTTTTAAGTTGATCTGAGTTTTCTAGCTTTGTCCTCCTACACTAATTTCATGTCAGTTTTTGTAGGGGTTCTGAGAACATTTTCTGGATGGGAAAAAAACCCACATCACTTCTCTTATCATATCACACAGTTTTTGTCAAGTATATATTTTGCCTTTTCTTCAAGGAAAAAAAAAGATTAATCTATTATAGAATGCGATTTGATTTTACTGTATTTAATTAATCCTTGGTTTATGATTAATTGATAAATAATTTTTTTATTTATGTAAAGACTCCTGAAATATTAACACATACTCTACAAACAATTCATTTTCATATTCTTATCAGAAGCAAAATCTTCAATAGTGATTGAAGCTAACACTTGTCTACCTCAGGATTTTTTATTGAAATCAGAACATAAAGTCTCACATATGAAAACTATCACAGACGACCATGTGTAATTTTTTTTTTTTTTGTTAGATGTCATAATAATGTTTAGATAGTTTATAATCAAAGTTTTTGCAATTTGTCTTACAACTGCTGCCTTATTTTAGTGTAGCAAAGATAGTGCCATGCCAAAAGTTCATGAACCATTAAGTTTAGAAATATTTTTTGAAATTAAATTTTCACACATTCCAAATGCAATTTCATTGATATCTATGGAAATAATTTAACATTGCGTTGGAAGGAACCTTTAAAGATTATCTACTCCAATTCACTGCCACACACAGGGACATTTTTCTGTAGACCAGGCTGCTTCAGGTCCCAACTACCTTGAACACTTCCATGGATGGGGCATTCACAGGACAACCTGTTTGAGTGTCTCACCACTTCATAGTGAAGTAATTTACTGGGGTTTAACTGTGTATGAAACTATGACCTCTGTTAAAGCAGTTCCAAGGAAGCTCAAGTCCCTGCTAGATGGAATTGGTACTGCCGTGGTACCTGAAACTCCGTCCTTAAAGACATCATTCATTGTATTTGCAACAAAACACATTCTCATGTGGATGTGTTGTGAACCTTTGCTGTTCGTGTTATAAATGGACTCTTCAAAAAATTTTCTCCTTGAAATTTTCTGGTGAAACAAGTGGAAAAATAAAGACCCCGCATTAGATAATGTGTTAATAAGGAAAACTTCCTATCATCTGAAGCCACATCCATATTTCCCTTGTATACACTCACAGAAGAGCTCAGAAGTATTTTTAAATATTTTCATTTAGAAAAAACCCCACATTTCTTCAAGGTTATTCCTAAACTGAAAATGTCTTAGTAAAAATCTGCTGTTACTGCAGAAGTGACTGACCGATGGATTCCAGTTTGCTTACTGTGAAAGTGCTTACTGGGATGAAAAAGAGCATGATACTTAAACAGAGCATACATGATTGTTAATGACACATCAAAGAAGAGAGAGATGAGTTTTCAAATTGACCGTATCCAGGGCTAGATATTTTCATCACTGGATTTGCTAAATTAACACAAAATCCTTTACCTGATGACTCCTTCTCCCCACTTGGAGGCAATGCTGTCCCTATTGTTCTAGGATTCATACCATGATAGATGTCTCACTCTGACACACTGCATACTGGAAAAAGAAGACAGGCAGACTTCAAATATGAATCTTTCAATAAAGAGTATAGTTATGAAGGAAAGAAATTATGCTTCAGAAATTAATTTAGTTTCATAAATGAGATCTGGACTTCCTTGGCAGTTTAGCTTGATCCAGAAATCCCAAACAATTCCAAAGCACATTCCCAGTAAGTGAAAGGTTGAAATAGGTTTTTATGTCAAATATTTTAATCATCAGTGATTAGCTGTAGCCCCATAGCAATTAGTCTTTAAATTAACAGAGAAGTAATTTGAAAATATTGAAGATCTCTAACCATGCTTTTGAACTTTCTCCTACTTTCTCCAGGAAAACTACTCTAAATATTTTTTCTAGGATAAGAGTATATTCTGACATTTGCATAAATAAAAATGAAATAGCTATTGTACTGTATGTATGGGATAAATATATCTTTTACAAGACAAAACTTTATTTCACTAGCTGGGTACCAAATGCTGTTTTCTGTTTCCAAATAACAAGTGAAGACACCAAACATACAAATGGGCAAATGATTGAAGTCTGATGTTTTTCTAGTAGGTGACTACAGATCTCAAATTATAATTTACTTTCTACTGTGACTCTACTGTCTCTGTGAATGTTTTCCCTAGGTCTTCATGAAGGGGCAAAATTGAACTTTAACTAGGGCTATTATTATTGTTGTTGTTGTTGTTGTAGAAATTTACTGTAAGCTCTAGGAAAACAGTGAAAACTGCATTCCAGCAAATATTATTGTACTGCCCAACTAGTTCAAGTCAAAGTAAAGTGAATCTTCATTGAAAGATCAACATTTAACATGAAAACACTTAATCTTAGTGTTTTCAAAATTCTGGAGAAAATGGGCTAGTTTTTGGATATACCAAGAAAATCAGCAGGTCAAACTGCTAAGCAATTTCTGAATGCCTCACTTTACCAGTGATTGCAGATTTCTGTCTGAAAAAGAGAGTTGTTCTAGCTAACTTTGAAAAGTTATCAGTGGAATAAGGATGATTTTTGCAAAGAATTGATGAGTTTAAAAACATTAAAATAAACTACTTATGTGACATGAAGTGTGAGGTAATCTTAAGAGTAAAATGAGAGAACAATGACATTTTGTCATGAGAAAACAGGCTAAGTCATGTACAGGCTCTGTACAAAGGTACACACAGCAAGTGATTGAAATAAGTATGTTCAGTTGATTGAGACCAGTACAAGAATTACTGATCAACAAAAATGTTATTGGTCCTGATCCAGGATTGGTATGTATATGGCTGGGGTAACCCAACCTAAGCCCTGCCTTGTCAAGTTTGAGAACCTTTCCATTAACATAACCTCTGTTCACCACTTTCTTAATGGATTGTGGATCATCATCTCCCTTTCCCTCTGAATTCTCTCTGATAAGTGGCAAACCTTCCTGTTCGACAGGTAAGGTCAATGGCCAGGGACCTCCATCCTCTGCAGCAGGAAGGCTCATGCTGCCATAATTGACTACTTCTTATTCTCTCCTGTAGTTCAGACTCAACCAGCACAGCTGCTTCATTTGACAGTGTTCCCTTGCAACTTCAATCTTGCAGCATTGATCCTTCTTTCTGAACTGCTACATGGATCGAGGACATGAAAATTGCAGGAACAGTTGTTCTGACAACTATCAGAGACTGCTCTGTGGTATATCACTGCCATTTATGAGGATGCATATACCAGTCTGAGCAGACCTGCTGATCCCCCACCTATTTTTTAACTTTCTTCTTATCTTTTTTCCCTCCCAAACTGATGTACAAGCCACCTGTTAGCTATGCTAAAGGTGCCTGATCCACCCTGACCAGGGTTCAGCAGAGAAAAAAGCTTCAAAAAGTTGTTAGATATCTCTAGAGCTTGCAATGAAAGTTGACGGATGTCAGGACTCTTGTGGCTATCCTTACCTGGGAGCAGTAGCACCTCCAGATTCCTCAGAGGTTCCTAGGAGTCTCTCAAGAATCTCTGATAAAATCCAGAGGGTAAAGAAAACCTCAAAGCAGAGACCAGAAAATCCTGTCAAACAGGAGTAAAAGAGGATTTGGAAATGTCCTGCGAAGAGAACATATATAAGCATTTACACAGGTAAACACTCTTACCTGTTTTTGCAAGCTTTTGATCATAATGAAACATTTCTATGTATTTGCTACAAACCAGAAAGTAATTTTTTTATACTGAAAATGAATTACTCAGCATCTTCTGTTTGTACATTAAGCTATGTTTCTCTTGGATTCCTTGCTGTAATAGCATGAAAGCAACAAAAGACAAAGAGAATAGCCTGAGAAGATAGTAAGATTTGTAGTGGTCATTATTTTTGAGGGAATGAATCTGATGGTTGTCCTACAGGAAAGAGCAAGTAGTGCTCTGACAAAAAATTCTCTAAAATAAACTTCCAGCAATGAGCTTGGAGCCAGAAAAAACTCTCTGCTACAGACACGATTTTTTTCCTTGGGTAGAGAATGAGAACATGGATTATATATGACAGGTACAGAGATGCATTGCTTAATCTTTTTGAGAATGCTCAGATACAAGAATGAGAAAAATGAACACAGAACCTCATATAGCACAGCCTCTCCTCTGATATCTGAATAGGTAATGACTACTAGAGAAAGCAGGGAAGTCTATAAACGAGGAAATAAGCTTCCATAAAGATAAATGAAATTGTAATGAAGAAAAAATGGAAACCAGACTAATTTGTAATTTATTGCTAAACTCCAAAAATGAAAGTATAGAAAATGAAAGGAGACACATTAGAAAGATAAAATAGGATTTTTATAGAATTTACAGTAGTTCAAACAAAATGAGATAAGCATGAACAATCTTTCTCTCCCAATATATCTTCCATGTAATCAAAGCACAGTGTGTGATTAAAAACAAGTTTATAGTTATTTTTGTCATATTTATAGTATTAGTAGTCCCACAAAAGATACATATATAACTCATAAAAATATAAATGTATAAAATATGTATATATAAAGTTAAACTTTTCTAAAGACCCTCCATTATGAATATATGACAGTAAAATAAATTAAATTCCATATACTAGAATTAGTCAATGAAAAAAAATCTACAGCCTTTTCTGACAAAAATGAGTGTGGTACTGAAATGTTTAATTTACACAAAAAGATGCATAAATTCTGTTAACAGTTAAAGGTGGTATTTTAATTATGAAATCAAATGTTATTGAGATCTGAAAGGTCTGCTGACAATGTTAGCAGGTTTCAACAATTATTGTGGTAAAAATTAATTATTTACTTAACAAATTAAAATTAGAATAGTCCAGAGCTGAACCTAAAAAGGAATGTAAAGACTACAATTTAAAAAAAAAAAAAAAAGGAAGATATTCTGTGAGAAAAAAGTATATGATAAAATTCAGTTTCCTATTTGTTTACACCAGATGGGAAGAGGAAGGTACATAAAAACTGAGTTCACAGAATCCTGGGTCCTGCAGGAGAAGCCCAAATCCACCTGGTACAAGAATACAAGTATGGCAGAAATCTTGTTTTACAGTTTTCAGACCTCACTTGTGGCTGCAAGCTGAAGTTTGGGATTCAGAGAATAAAACCTTTTCTTACATCTACAAACCTAAGCTATCATTTATAAACAAGTTCATACTTTAATTCAAAAGGTTTGTGGGAAAAGAAGATGTAAGTTTCCATATAAAAACTTCATGGCTACAGAAGAAGGGAAACCTACAATCACTATCTTTCTTGGACCAAAAGATGACCACCTCTGCTGCAGTCCACTCTGACAATATCTGGAAATAGCACAGTAAGGGTTTGTGCATCCTTCAGGACAAAGATATTGCCCTGCAACAAAAAATGAGATGATCTTCATAAAGTTGAATGAGTGGTTTATACTTAATAGTCAAGAAGTATCACTAAAGAAGAGGGATCATGGGTTTGGACGACATAATTCACTATCATGGCCTCCAAATATTCAGTTACCTATTGTTTCATAACCAGGTTCTTCAGTCAGTTTTTCCTGATTTTTTTAAATCCATGTTACCAGTTCACCTCTTCACTTTAGATTTGCCTTCCAAATCAATTCTTGAGCATCAGCCCACCCTCTTTATCAGTAAGTAAATCAATTCTGTATTTACACAAGTTCTTTCACAGTTCATCAGTTTCACATTCCCCATTGTGCTGGAAGTCCAGCTGTAGTTTCTCTTAGGAGGATGCAGAGGTCCATCATTCTCATCCTACAGTGCCCTTAATGTCCAAGACATCAAAAATGTACCTATTCAGGGAAATATTTCTAAGCTTTAACATCCATAAAGTCTCAGACTTAAAAACAAAACAAAACAAAAACCCACCAAAAAACAAAAAACGCTAAACAATTATTTATTAATTTTGGTTTGTTTTGAAGGAAATTAATTCAGTAGCAAACAGAACGCCTCTGCCAAGGTCACCTAGAACAAGTTACACAGGAACATGTCCAGATGGGTTTTGAATGTGTCCAGAGAGGGGCACTCCACGACCTTCCTGGGCAGCCTGTTCCAGTGCTCTGTCACCTTCAATGTAGAGAAATTCTTCCTCATGTTGAGGTGGAACTTCTTGTATTTTAGTTTCTGGCCATTGCTCCTTGTCCTGTCCCTGGACACCACTGAAAAGAGTATGGCACTTTCCTCTTGACACCTGCATTTGAGACATTTAGATGCATTAATGAGTTCCTCTCTCAGTTTTCTCTTCTCTAGACAAAATCTTTGTTATCAAACAAGATAACCATGAGCACGGTGTAAAATTAACATGTTTTAATCTATGGCAGAGAGAGGACTGAGAGGGTGCACTCAGTCAGCTTATAATTCAATGAGAGAATGGTGATTTGACTGAATATAATAACTCAGAGTTTTCCTGGTTTGTGATACTATGCTAATTGCTCAAAAAGCACATTGGCTTCAAAAAGAACATACTATAAAAATTAGATCTGCAAAAACTGGTCTTCAAATATTCAAAGCATTTTATTAGGACCAGGTCTTCTATCTTTCCTCTGAAATAATGGATGCTCAGAACTTATCTTTCTGAGGAAAGATGAGATATGATTATACCATTCTTTGGCTTTCAGGAAAAAGGTATCAGACACCCTGAGATGAACTAAAAAAATCATTTCACTTGAGAGCAAATGTATGGTTATTAGATTTAATAGCTATCTCAGGACCTAATGCTTTCAGAACTAGTTCAGTGTTCATGATGCAACCTGACCCACAAGATGTGCAGTCTTGTGGCGTATGTCTATGACATTATACAAAGAAATCACAACCAATTTTCTCCTCGGGTTTTGTGATCTGAGAGGCAACGCCTTTGGTCTGCAAATAAGTACCTAGTTACAGGACTGCAGTGGATATTATCATGTTTTAAAAATACATATATGGAAAAGTTGCTTCAAAAGCTGATTTGTAGAACTAAACAAGCACAGAGTGGATCTGGAAAGTTATTCTATATTCAGATTAATATTGCAGACATCAGAGATTTCAGAGCATCTGCTGGCTTCCTGTTGTACTGAAATTAACAAAACATTTACAGCTTTCAGGTGGTAAATATTAAGTGATGATATCTTTAAAACGTTGAAGAAATGCATGGAAGAATGAGAAACTTGCTGGAAAGGAAAACAAAAAAAATTATTTACAGAATTATATTCTAATCTATATTGCTTCACACAGTATAATAAATGTATAAATAGTAAGTATATAAAATTTGGGGTTTTTGTTTGTTTTTTAATATGCTTCTAAGAATGACATTCAACTTCTCTAATAATTTTTAAAATTAAGTTATGCTAGAAATAAAATACTTTTCCTCACTGTGATGGAGAGTAACAGAAGAAAAAAAAATCTGCTAGTACAAAAAATGTAAAAAAAAAGACACTCAAAGTTGTATTCTTGAAAATGTTACAAAATTGTGAGAGGGGAAAGATTTCTAAATTCAAATATTTTCAGTATTGTTCATTTTTATCCTCCAAATTCTGTATGTAAAGTTATTCCTTTGTGCAATTAACATTGACAAGGAACTGATTGTTTTCTAAATCGTGTATTTTTTATAATTTTTATTTCAACGTTATATAGTGAAGTGAAACATTGAATATAATTTTTCTACAAGTTTCTGTAGTATCCTCTTAGGTCTCCATAAAAATCCCAGTAAAAATTTCTTTAACAGAAGTTATTGGTTCCTATGTTGTCACATTCAAAAGTCTATTTTACAGGTTACTAAAATTGGTCAGGGTGTAGTGCCTGGTCCTGAGGCTCACTTGTCAACCACCACTGCCAAACTTGCCTACTCTGAGAGAAGGTAGTTATTTCTGAACTGCTCACAGGAATGGGCTTCTGGCTTAGACATTAACATTTTACAGGGACACCAAGAAGCAAATCCACTCTGTCCTGAATCCTTGACCTTTAACACGTCTTTTAAAATCTACTTCACACCGCGGTTTTCCATCCTATGACATTACATAAACTACTTAGGATTATATATAGTCTCATATGGGAATAATAGTATTTATCCACTGAAAGAATTTGTGATTTACATTAGATTATTTGCCATAAGGTATAAATTTTAAGAAGAACTTCATAATTGTTAGGCTATCAGCCTGATAAACCGAATTAATAACAACAATAACTTAAAATAGCCTACAAGATTTGCTCATGATTACTTTAAAAAAATATAAATTTTTCTTAATGTAGGCTGAGATTGGAAATTATTTATCTAACAGATATTTACTGTTATTATATTTAAATCAGTGTGTCAGAGTATATTAAGAAGATTTCTAAAAGTCAATTTTTTGCTCAAAATAATTGGTGTCATCTTGCAAACAACTAATCATATCCTAAAGTAAAATTTAAGTCTTATTGCCTTTGCAAAAACATATTGAAAACTGCTGACATTTCACTTTTTGCATGTTAAATCACAAAGCTTTACCTTATGGCAATCAAAAAATAATTTCTTCATAATCTCTGTTTGCGTATCACTTAAAACATGAATAGATGACTTTTTTTTTTGCAATACAAGTTTAGTTACAATGTTATATACTGTAATACTACAGCATTTAAGATACTGGGAATGTAATTGATCAGACAGCACAGTCTTTCCACAAAACATTTCTTCAGTTTCTTTTGTAAACTCAGACCTTGAGAATTCTGAAGCGGGAGACCTCAAAAGGTAAAATGGGAAAGAATCCTGCAAGTTCAATGAGTTTATAACTTGCTTAACTAAGCACCTGCATTATAGAACTCCCATCACATTTAGTTTTTTTGAATGTTGCCCAAAGCCCACTAGAACAAGTAAGAAGGCTCTCCAGTCTTTAGAATGTTTTCTAAATAAGATATTGGCTGTTGGAAGACTTTGTGCAGAAAATGCACATATGATCAATCCTGCCTTGCTTAATACTGTGAGACTGGTGGATTTTTAAGACTCTGTAAAAGTAATTTTAAGATGCAGCTGCAGTTATCAGTGAGAAGTGGAATGTAAACAGTTCCCAGATGCTGAAACAGGAGACAGCTGCTGACCACCAACGAAGTTGCTTGTTATAGTATTAACCAATCACGGGATGGTTTGCAGTGTTTGTGTGTGTGTGTGTGGCATCGGGACTATTTAGGGGTTGCTATCAAAACAATAAATGGCATTACTTAATCGTATCGGTTCTACAGTGGTGTCCATAAATTAGCCCTCACAATAATTGGCCTTTGATTCAAAAAATAGCTACAAATACACTTTAAGCGCTGATGCACTTCAGTTAATAGACTCTTAAGTTTCACATGGAAGTGAGACTATTTCACAGATTTTATTATTATATTTATCTTATTGTGGTATGTTCTCAAACAACCGAAAGGTTACATTTCATATTTTTTTGCAGAAATATAACAATGTACTGGCTTCAAGAAAATGGAGAACAGTAAATCTTCCTACTGAAAGTTTCAAGAATAAAGTTTTCATTTATATGTTAGAATCATGGCTAGATTCCCAGGTGTGGGGAGGATAGCAGTGTAAGAAACTAGGTACCTGTTCAGTATTTTGTACCCCCTCGAGTTCATAAAGTGGAACTGCTTTATGTTTATTAAACAGGCCCCTGTTTCCATCACTGTGAATATAATTAATTGCTTAAATCCACATATTCGTCAACAACTTAAAAACAGACAATAAAAAACCCCACATCTACCACTGCTGAAGAGGCAGATCAGAAAATCTGATCTCACAAAAGAGTAGGTGCTATTCCTTCTTTTTTTCATTGAAATGCTGCTGGTAGCGCTGAGATGCTGTTTTGGCATTGTGAAGCATGTAACAGTACAGGAGCCTCTCTGCTTGGAGAAACATGATGCAAGTACAAACTAGAATGTGTGTATTAGCATATTTTTGGCACCTCGAAGGCTGTACAATTTTTTATGATTGAATAGATATTAAATGGAGTTTTCTGCTCAGTTTGAAAAGCAGCATCCCACACCTCTGGTTATCATTTATCTTGTGTTTCTCATACATCCATCACTTCAGTAGCTCAGCACCAGTCAGAACAAACTTCTTTCTGACATAATGATCATGTCTGTTTTATTGAATTTTGTTGTACTCTCTAGTTTTCTTAAACATATACATAGTAAAATAATTTTTAAGGGTTTCAAGGACATAATTAGAATAATTTTTCATTTGTATGACAGTCTTTGAGTAAGGAATTACCCAGAATTTGAAGCGTTCTGGCAATGGCATCTATACAAACTTTGAAAGGAAAACACTCTCGACATTTCAAAGGCATTTAGACTATCATATTTTGTGTGATTGAAAATTAAAACAGTTATCCTGGGGAAAAATATATACAGTTGATATTTATATTTTGTCTCTTAAAGATGCCTGTTCCTTAAAGGTGGGAGGTGGTGGTGGTGAAGAAGAATATCACACTAATGCTATAGTGAAACATTAGCATTGTTTGAATTAACTCTACTAACATGCAGAATCTTGCTTCTGAATTATAATGTGGACTTTGTCTCCTACAAGTAAAGAAACCAGCAAAACCTTCCAGATCACTGCAACATATTGAGCAGTCCCTTCATAAGAGTATGTTAGAACAAATTCTATTTGTCTGTCACAGTTAATAGCCCCAGAGCAACCTAATGTACCAGTCACTACAGTATTCTGCACAATCCCTGCAGGTTCATTTTACAGACATTCAGGGAGAATGGCTTAAGGCATGAAAAATATAATGTGCAATCTGGAGACAATTGAGTGATGATGATCAGGATGGTACGCTTGGCTACAAGGATCATACCAGTTGACAACTAAATGCAATGGACTGTAACCTCAGTTTATAATCCTTTCTTACAGTCTTTTGACAGCCTCAAAAATAAGCTGCATACTATTTGTCGTGTTGGGGTTTTTTTCTTGCACTTTTTTTTTTTTTTCAGCTGTAATTATTCCTTCTCATTAACAAAATCCTAGAAAGAGATTGTCCATCCCTTGCCCTTAATCTTTGCTTGATTTCAATAACTGATAGCCCTAAGAAAGATGGATTATAAGCATACTGAAATGTTTTTATTCATGTCACCTTTATACAGTGATTGTGGCTGCTCTGTGGTGCAAAGAATACATCAGATTATCAGATGATGAAAGCTTCCCAACTTCCACTGGTATCAACAGTGAGTCTATTTCCTGATTTATATTACTGATCAAATAACCTTCTTTCAGTAACATTAGATCTTCTCCTTCTGAGAAATACATATAAAATGGATTTTATTTTGTCCGAGAAGTGTAATTTCAGCTGTTTCTCTGTCACTACTTAGCGTTGTGGTTTTTATACTGGTTCTCTCCACTACAAACGGGAAACATAGTTGGCAAAATTAAAGCTAAGATATGTCATGTTCTTTTTACTAAAGGAATGTGGTTTAACATGGTCAGGACTTTGGACTATAGCTGGATGATACAGAAGTCATCATATTTAAAAGAAGATTTAAAGGCAGTTAAATACAGGATACATGTGTTAGAATTGAACAAACAATCTTAAAATAAAAAAGGGTCTTAGAAAAAGTATGGCAACAAAGATCTTCAGTAAGAAATTAGGATTGCATGTAGGTGATCTAAAAAGATTTCGGAATTTCAGAAGATTTACAAAATAAACCAGTGGAGAATAGTAAAATGTGAATTCAAATATTTTAGGAACAAACGCCCATGATGTCGTCAGAGTAAAGGGTGTGCTTAATGGGGAGCAATTGCAGCAATTTTTCACAACTAGCTAGAACATCTGGTGGACCGTGTCTGGGATTCAGCTACACAAGCAACAATGCCATTGCTAAGGGTCTGTCTGTGGCCACCACTAGATTTTATGTTAGGATTACTAGAAGACCAACATATGGGTTAAGGCTCTTCTTATGCATTTTGTTCTTGACTTTCTACACTCACATATAGCATGTGCTGCTCTTAAAAAGGTTTTAGGGGTGCTAAGACTGAGAATAACAGTCTAGGGATATCGTTTGAGGTGACACCAGGAAGCAGATCAGGCCAAGGGCAACTCAGGGAATTTTAATTCCTCTGGAGAGAAGCTATGCTCCTTCATCTGATTATTCATTCCTCTGGGACACACATATCCAGCTCCATAGGTGAAGTACATGAAAAATACTACTGATTCAGAAATATTTTGTCACATTGATAACTTTCATTAATTTAGTGTGCATGTAAATGACTAACACAGAGAAATAAAGGATTTTCCAACCTTACATTATTTGGGGTATTTGACTTATGAGAATTTTGAAGCAAACCAATGTCTATCTCCCAGTGGGCTGTCCCTAGGCTTCCCTTCAATAATTTATTTGTTTCAGAATTTTTGGCTGAGAAACCACTTCTGTGCCCTATGTATTTGACTATATTGAATAAATCACTACTGCCATAGCACCTGAGAGTTGGCAAAAACTGTCAGATATACAGCAAGGATATATCCTTGCTCTGGATGGCTCATTAGAGAAGTCCCACCACTCCCTGAATGTGCAGATTTAACTAGATTAATAATGAGAACTAATTTGGTCCACAGAGCTTAAGATGCTTACACCAACTCACACATGATATCAACATTTGCCTGTAAAAAGAAATGTTAGAGAAAAAAATTTTAAAAAGTGTTAACTTAATTGATTCAGTCATTCCAATCTGACACTTCCAAAATTTGCGCCCTCCCCGTAATTCAAACAAACTAACTCTATTTGTGTATGTTTTAATGTCTGTGGTGTTGCACTACTCTCTAAATTTGTGCTTTCTCATTTCCATCTTTCCATGATCAAGACTAGTTTCTGTCAGTAAATAGGTTGTTACCTGAGAGGAAAGGCTGTATTTTAGTTTGCTAGCCTGGTATTTTCTCTTTCCAGTGGCTAAGGTAATATTTTAAATTGCTTAAGAAAAGGTCAGGAGAAAGCTAGCTCCAGCCATTTATGGTTCTGTTCTAATAGCTCACAAGGACTAGAACTCTGACTACAAAATACTTTTATAATGATACTACTCCACAGATTTAGAAAACTGCATTGACATCAAAGCAACTGAAATCTACCAGATTAAACTGTGTTATTGAAATCCTCTTTTCCCCCCTTATTATTCCAATTGCAGAAGATTTGAAATGTTGCTGAACTTCATTCAACACAAATGATGATGATTCAGTCGCAAACATATGTATTAATGTGCTCAATTTCATATACGTTAAGCATTGTAGTGCTGGATTTTGTCTTGCATCGACAATTGTTTGGGATTGAATGATATCAATGGAGTGATGCATCCAAAACTTGCAGAAAAATAAATTAATTGTGGGAGGCCAGCCTCTCTACAATCCTGTCGGTGGAAAAACATAAACCAAAAATGTGTTTCATCTCTTTTTAACAAGGTTTTCACACAGAGTTTGCCCGTTCATGTTCAAGTTACACATCTTTGAAGACTCATTCTTTTAAGAATATTTGTGGTGTTCAGTGGACAGCGAAAAGATTGGCAAATTCAAAATACCTGAGCAAATCTTTATATATAGATATATTCCCCAGTAGTAGATCTTATAACTTTAGTAGAAGCTTTTACAGTTAGTCGTAAAGTAGTATTATGGCTATTTAAATTTTGAAAGCCCAAAATTTTATCTAGTTGGTGAGAGGGAATGAGAAATTTCAAATGAACAGATGGAAATATGCAAAAAACCTAATTTCATAAGCTGGAGAAATAACATAGGCAATAGTAAGAAAGAAAGCCAAAGGAATAAAAGTCCTACAAGAAACACAATAAGAGCATTTCAAACAAATGCACATAGACTACAGTACTTTCAAAAGAGAGAATATGTTTGCTATTTCCACAAGTCAATAGGTTAAGAAAGCCTGGATGTTTTGTATTGTCTTTTGTGACTATAAGCTAAGCCTGTCAGCTAAATTTAGAGATTTGGTAATCAAAACCAACAACTATAAATTAGAAAATATTTAAACAGCGTCTTCCAATGTTTTTGCACTAATAGGAATGATTTAAAAAAAAAATCAGTATTTTAATATCATGCTTTAGGTAGTCATTTATCTTTAAACTAAACAGGAAGAATAAAGGTACAAACTCCACTTGGCTCTATTTTCTTGCCATGGGCTTATTTGCAAGTTCTGCTTTCCATAATTTTAATAGGTTTCCCTGGTTCAATCCTCTTTGGGGGAAAAAATAAATCATCAGCAGAAAGAACCAAAAGCATAATTTCTTCTTTTGATGGAAAGTACAAGTTATCACAACTGGAGCTGCTTAAGCTCAGCAGAGACTGTCAAGAGAAAATAGGAGTTTCAATCTCTCGGCTTTTTGCACATTTCACTAAATGCTCATAGATGGTAGCTCAGGGACTATGATGCAGAAGGCAGGGTATTACTTTGATGGAGAGGTGTAACCTTATGAAAGATTTATGTGATAATATGATTTCCACCTTCCTGAATGGTGAGAGTCCAAAGAGTTAATGTGGACACCATTAGTGGTCAATTTGTCATAGAATTTTATGAGCTGGATAGGGGTAGAAGAAGTATCTTTCTACAGCCTAGTTTAATCTCACACTATCTATATTCTTCTAGCACAGAGTTTTGGTGAGATTTTTAGGGATGAGGCATCTTTTCTATTATTTGGATGATCTGAAGAAATGCACTAGAGAGGATCACAGTGTCAGATAAATTAATTTGTCTGTGAGAGACTTTTTGAGTGATATAGCTTGGGGAAAGCAGAAAGGGGAATAATAGAGAAAGGGAAGCGAAAGGAGTGTTTTATCTTTTTGTTTCAAAGCAGGACTTAGGGTTTTTCAATTTCTCTCTAACTACCAGAAGTTAAAAAGTACAGTAAGTAAAGCAAGTTAGAGCAGCAGACTCAGAGGAGTCATTAAATTATCACAGTGGTGAAACTTGTAGAAATCTTAGGGTTGAATAATTTGATCCATTTTCTAAAATTATATTTTCTTCAGTCAAAAGAAATGCTGTCTTCAGGGACACTCTTGACTGGGATCTTAGAAAGATTATCTTGGAGGCAGGTAGCTTCTAGTTAATTTTCTTTTTTTTTTTT
>VWZG01012701.1:28284-41764 GCA_013396735.1 Grallaria varia | reverse complement strand
TTTTTTTTAACTTAGAACATCTCCTTCTTTTTTTTGATATTCAATGACCTTAAGCAGTTAACTAGGCTTTTAAACCTTCTGCTTTTAAATCACATACATGTAGTTTCTGTCAACCAGTAACACAGATTAGAATTCTCTCCCATTTTTCACTACATACAAGATATAACTGTTTTATGTTGTGTGAAATGCTATGATAGAACTATTTCATGTGTTTTTAATTAAAATAGGTAGTGTGGTTCAATTTAATGAATGCCATGTTTTGAAACAAAAATGTTCACCCACACGTAAAAGAGCAGTAAGCAATTAAAGATAATAAATATGAATATTTGAAACTGATATCTTCTTCAGAAACTAATGATGACTTCAGAGTCTGCTGTTTAGGATTCCCTTCCTATCCTGCAAAGAGAGGAAGTATTTTGTTCCCAATAGTTATTGATTGGCAGCGTTTTAGTTCAAACACTCTTTCCTGCTCTCTGTGTTCTACTTAGTTAAAGATGTAGAATAACTGATGATTGCCTTAAAAAAAATAAAATTAAAAGTCCAGGAAACATAAAACAATAAGGATATTCAGTCTGAGGAGACAAGGAGAGAAAGAAAAATTGTACATGATGACACTACCACAAAGAGGAAAGCCATATTCGATTTTTCATCCATGTGCACGACAGGACAAGTAGCCCCGATCTTAAATTGCAGTAAGACAGATTTATGTTAGACAGTGAGTAAAAATTCTGTTTAAAATGCTTTTTAAACTAATGCAGTGTTGGAATGCATTGTTTGCACAGTTGTGGGACTCTATTATTCTGTAAAACATCGTGAGAAAAATCCCTATAAGTAATGATGTAGTTACAGTGACTTCTGCCTTGAGAAAGGAGGTGACATGGGCAACCCTCTGAGGTATGTCCCAGTCCTACAGGTGAAAACTTGGCACTCCCTCTTCGCTGCAAAACTCTATGCATTGACAGTGGTTGAAAACCAGTAGAGAATTAATATGGTGCAATACATAAATCTTGGAGTTGTAGCTCACAAATTCTCTAATGATTTCACTAAAAGACCACATCATAACCTTATGTAAATAGACAACAGCTATTTCTGTTAAAATGACTTATGAGAAAAGCCAGGAAGCTTCTAAGAGCTCAGGGAAACGGTCATGATGTTTGTATCCGCTAGTGTGTTAATGTAGAGGGGATCAGAAACAATTCTTTTAGAGGTGTTAATCTCAATACAAATGGTAGGTCTGGTGTAGATAAATCTCAGTACTGGAGAAACATCACTCAAAAGAAATATAATGCACACAAGGAAAAGCCTAATTACAACCCAAGTTAAAACATTTGCTTATGCTCAAGCTGAAAAAAGTATCTATGGAAATTAGAGCCACATTCTCTCTTAAAATTTTGATTGGTAAAAACAACAGGATAAAATTCTACCCTGGGGGAATCTCCTCTTAATTACTGAAAATAATGTTTCAGAATAAGTGTGGGGTTTTTTTGTGTTTGTTTATTTGTTTTCTGGTAACTGTTGAATTCATTCCATGCACTCTGAGGGTTTTTAAAGCTCATTGCTCAACTATGTTATCTTGTAAAAATCTAAGCAGGAGAGAACTTTTGAAAAATATGAATGACTGCCAATCACAAAATTGAACAGTGAAAAATTAGGGTTACCAGGCAGTTAAACTCTCATATTTTGTTATACTCTTTTTTTAATGCTAAATTTGCTGTTACGAATATGAGAACACTGTGACAGTTCATTGAGTGATAGTTTTACTTCTTAATTTTCTGTTTCAGTGTTCAGACAATATCTGGAACTTTGTGTGAGGTACCTTATTAATCCAGAATTTTATTTAGGTCTTTTTAAAGTGTATATGCAGCAGTTTAGAAAAAGTTAGTTAAAGAAAGGAAGGTGATAAGACAATTGTTTGTATCTCCCAATAGGTATAAAATTGGAACCCATGTGGGAATAAACACATTAGATAAGTCCAATGTCTTCTCACTGCTCAAATTCACAAGAGTTCCACATGTATTTTTCTGTGATTGCATTAGAGCTAATAATGTCTACCCCATAAACCTCATCATCATGGCTAGGCTTCACAAATGAAGGTTTGGGAAGGGCTCTACCCACGCTTGCTGCAAGCGCGCTGGTGGCTAAAAAGGCCGGTGTGAGATAGGCAGGTCCGATTGCAAAAGGCACAGCAGAAAGTCTCCATAGGTGGTATTGGCAAGGTGCGGTCCTTTCTGCATTGTCTTTTCTCCTCGAGACTGATTCTGCGTGTGTTCTCAAAGGAAGCAGCAGCATTATGGACGGTGTGCCTCCATATGCTGCTGAGAACGCAGCTGTGCTGGGCAGGGCACATCTCCAGGATGGAGGATCACCATCTCCCTAAGATCTTGCTCTATGGGGAACTTGCCACCGGCTGCCGCAAGAGAGGAGGCCTGAAGAGGAGACACAAGGACTCCCTGAAACAATACCTCAGCCTTGGCCATACTGACTACCATCAATGGTCCACTCTGGCTCCCAAACGGGAGGTATGGAGACACACCATCCATAACGCTGCTGCTACCCCATAAACCTAGTAGCTTGGTTTCAACAGTCGAATGAAATTAAACAGCTGCAAGCTGAAGTATGCAAACTGAGTAGATGCTTAAGGATCATCTATCCTGTCACTGATTCAGCTTTCCTTCTTTCATTTTGAAGATTGCCTATAGAAATAGGTTATTCCATTTAGAATAAACAAGGGTGTAATTAACTCATCTCTATTTGCATTTCATAGTGAAGACATCTATCTCCTGAAGAATGAATTGTGTATTTCCAAAAGAAAGATTCTTTGTAATGAAATTGCAAATTTATCAGACAAAACTGTATCCTGAGGTGCTTGATATTTTATTTAATGTATGAGTATATGCTACGGAAGCTAAGAATAGAGATTTTTAACTGGACTCAACATCCTTTCTCAATGTGAAAAATAGACAATGGGTTTATTATGTTTGTTGTCATCTCTGTTGTTGAGGAGACAGGTTGTAGAAGTTTTCTAGAGGTTGCCAGCTCCTGTGATACTTCTATTGAATTGCTGTAATTTAGACAAAATGTGATAAAAAAATGAGTTACTAATACCAAGTCCCTGTCCATCAGGGTAGGACTGGAGTGCCAATCACTACAGCTTGTCTGACACAATCAAAATCTTCCTGGCTTGATGTACCTTTGTGATGATCTTGAGCAGGTGTACTATTTGCAAGGCAGCCTTATTGAAATTTAGATGACAGTGAATTGTTATGTATCTATTACAGTAAAGCAAAGAATGCCAATAGAGACAAAAGGAATATTTTGTGCAGAATAATTTTTCCACTAGTATTTTCTGCTGAGCATAGGTTCCAACTAGTTAGGGACTGATACAGTCATGAATAATCTGTTGCAAGTTGTTTAGCCTCAAAATGAAGAATCCTTTAATTTTCTTCACTAACTTTGATTTCTAAAGTGTTTTCTTTGAAGAAAACTTCAACAGCTCATTTTTCTCTATTTATTTGTTCTGATTTGTTGCCTAACTTATGTTAACATTTATTTACAAACTGCAAAACTCAATGTCTTGTAAACAAGAACTTAGAAACCAAACACAGGATTTTGATTTTTTTTTTTTATTTTTTTTTTTTTAGATCAATTCCACCCACAAACAATAAAATCAGAAAAAAGAATGTAGTAAGGTAACTGTAAACCTATGTTGTATTTTACCACTCACTGTTTATATCAGGGTCTGGCAGACATTAGGCATGTCCTGATGTCCATGGTGAAGACAGCTTCACCAGACTGCCTTACAGACTGTATTACTGTCTAGACATTTTAAAGCTCTGCCCCAGACAATCATCTTATCTCCAGACCTACTTGGTGTTCATTTGCTAAACCACTGATCTTAGAAACAATGTTAGAAATGTTTTTCTGGAAGGCAGTGAAAGGAGAAAAATATGAGAAAATTCTGTATTACTTTTCCCCCCCTTCCCCCTGTGGCACCCTTAAACTCTTTGACTTTACATATTAGAGACCTGGTAAGCAAATTGATATTCAGTGAGTTGCCAAAATGAGTCAGATGATATTTAGGTGTTCCTGCCTCAGTAAGGTAGTAACAAAGATGATAAATAAAAAAACCCGCCAACAAATAATCCACAGTAGACTACCATCTAACAGTGATAATTGATGAGTTGTCCATCAACGTATTTTTTCACCATATGAGCAAAATCATGAATAAAGTAACGCAATAGGCAGTTTCTCTGTCATGTAAGGGCTATATACTTTCTTACATATGTTAAATGCACAACCATGGTAGATCAATCTCCTGTTGCCTGATACAGTGGTATTTTGAAATAGAGTGGGAAACCACTATTGAATGCACAATGCCTTTTTATTGAGCGAGGTTCAAGGAAAGTGGAATAACTTTTGCTGTTCACTATTTATAATTCTGTTACTTACTTTGCAAACAAAAGAAACCACCTATAAATTGCCTAAGAAAGGAACCGACTTTTTTCACCTTAGCTTCCACATCTATCACCATGTCATGTTCCCAGTTATGTCATAAATTACTATCACAGTAAATCTTGACAAATTTTTAGAAATAGAACTAGGGCTGTAAGAAGAACATGTCAGTAAAAAATGTCTGCTACTCTTCCAGAACCCCTGAAATCTTTGTTAATAAATATGAAATAAGACAAATGTCATGGTTTAACCCCAGCCAGGAACTAAGCCCCAAGCAACCACTCACTCCCCCACTGACATGAGTCAGGGAGAGAACTGGAAGAGTAAAAGTGAGAAGACTTGTGGTTTGGGATAAAACCAGTTTAATATGTAAAGCAAAAGCTATGCACACAAACAAAAGAAAACAAGGAATTCCTTCACTCCTTCCCATAAGCAGGCACGTGCTCAGCCATCCCCAGGAAGGCAGGGCTCCATAATACATAATGGTGACTTGGGAAGGGAAGACATCATCACTACAAATATATCCCCTTCCCCACCCATCCACTGTCTTCCTCCTTCTTCCTTCCAGCTTTAAATGCTGAGAACAATGCCATATGGTATTGAATATCCCTTTGGCCAGTTAGGGGCAGCTGTCCTGACTGTGTCCCTTCTGTCTTCTTGCGCTTCACAATCTATTTGCTGGCAGGGCAATGTAAAAAGCAGAAATACCTCGACTCTGTGTAAGCACTGCTCAGTAATAACAAAAACATCTCTACATTATCAACATTGTTTTCAGCACAAATCCAAAATACAGTGCCTTAAGAACTACTGTGAAGGATACAAATTCTATTCCAGCCAAAAACCTCCTGATGCCTGTGCATGAGTGTAAATCCCATATCCTTTAGAAAGTTTCATCTACTCCTCTCCAGTCAAATGAGCAAATTATATACTCCAATAGGATGATATTAATGCGTAAAGTCTTCCAGAGTGACCTACAATATGGGGCAAAATTTTTGCTAGATACAATCTATGTGACAACACAACAGCTTGAAATTTGTGTCTGTATCAGAGGGCTTTGTGATGAAAATGTTTAATTTTGTGTTTTGACATGATTGTAACTTGTGCAAAGAACAACACCTTCACAATTGTTGAATATTGAAAAATTCACCAAACAAAGATCCATGCTTCTAGCTTCAGTTAGTCTATTGTATATCCAAGTAAGTTAAATCCCCTCATGTTTTATTGACTGTGCTTTATCTGTGTTTAGCTCTGTCAGTGTGGATTGATTCATAACAATGGGTGTCGGCTGTCATTGATAAAATTATAACCAGCTATTCTTAAAAAGAGAGGTGAGGTACGCAATCAAGACTAAGTACATACTCAAGTAGTTTTTAACAAGTCACAGTAATTTTCTCTAATATGTTTGGAAGATGAATATTTTTACAAGATTGGCACTATTTATTATATGAATAAAACTATATTTAACTTATGCCTCTGATATCCAGAGAAAGGTCTGTTCAGAACAAGTGTTTCCTCTCATTTTCCATTTGTAGTACGATTTAGTATAAAGTCAAACTTCATCTTACAGGAAATGAGTGTCTAAGTTGCAAAGTGTAACAGCAATTCAGGATTTTTGGTTTTTTGTTTGCTTGTTTGTTTGTTTGTGCAATATTTGTGTCATATTGGTTCATCTGAGGTAAAAAAAAAAATGGGCTGGAAAAGTTCAATATATTGCAAGGAAATAGCAAGTATGCTTGAGCTTATACTTGGAACAGTTATTAACTTTTCCCTTCATTTTGTCATTTGGTCCTCATTTTTACGGTCCTACAAAGACCAGCCATCCCTCTCTCCCCCTTCTCCCTCCTTTTCTCCACCACATAATCTAGTTTCATTTAAGCATCTCTGCATGTTGTTTTATGTCTGGAACAGATTCCCTTTGTCAGTCTAATACACCTTCCCCAGCAGCTCAAGTCCTGTATTAAATTACTTTTCTAAAATAAGATTCCTTTCAGCTCTCTCTCAGTCTCCCTTAGTAACATCAACAGGGAGGTGACTCAAATTCATTAGTGTTAAAACATAAACTGATACGACTCATAAGTACTCAGGTCTCTTGAATGCAGCTGAGCCTCATAATACCATGAAGATTTCTGTACTTATTGACCAAAGGAAGGTCCGCAGTGAAGTGGCATCAAATACAATATTCTTCAAAACAATTCAGTAAATTGTTATTCAATGGAAAGGTGTGATGGGTTTGATTCTTCACATAAGAAATTCAGTGGGGCAAACTGCAGATGGCATTTCTCTGCCATCATTCAATGATGAAGTCAACGAACTTCTTGACTCAAGTGACTTTGCCACATGGTTGGGGGTTAAGTTTATTTGTCTGAGAGAACAGGAAGATTGTCTTCATACATATCAAGGAGGAAACACACTCTACTCAAGTGATATATATAATAAAGCTTTTCTGGAGGAAGTTCTGTGTAAAAGTTATTAAAATTTAAGTCAAAACAATTGTCTCTTCATAAAGTAGGTAAGCAAATACTTTATATTGTTGTAGAAGACACAGTTATCTGTTTAACTAATGTACCGTAGCCTTTAGATCAATCAGATATTAGATCAAATTAAGCAGTTAGTTAAGCATTTAGATCTATGAGACCTACACTCATGCTGAAGTATACTTTTCCAATCCAGATCGATAGTTCTTTGATATTTTTTTAATCACTCTATTCTTGGTATGACGGAAATATGATCTTATTTCATTTTATGTAAGTAGTATTTCTTCGTGATGTTATTCTAAGATAAATTTTTGTGGAACAAGAAGTATATTTCATGCTGTTTGCTGTTACTAAAATGAATATTCTTACAGAAATGAGTTTACTAGAAATTCCCTTTGTGAATTAATACTGAAAAAAGTAACTACATTGTTCCAAAGTTTGACTTTAAGAACATGAATAATTTGTCAGGCTTTTAGTGAAACTATTTATGTGTTTAGAGTATGAACAAAAAATTGTGAATGTGAGACAATACAATTCATCTGATGTGTTATTTCCACTACAAGAAAGCAAAATATTAAGCAAAGTGGTTATCATATATCTTACATGTTGAGATGCAGCCTCTATTTGTGTATTCAGATGCTCAAATGAATGCAAGTAAGATCACCAGTTTGGAAAAATAACTCTGCTTCACTTTCTAGATTTTCTTCGCAGTAAATCCAGATTTTAAAACTAGATTTTTTTCAAAGCTTCTGAGGACTGGATAGTGTTTTTCTTTATTCCCAAAGAAACTGATTGCCTATACTTACCTTTTTTATTTGTACCTGAATCCATTTCACAGCATCATATCAACAAGGCTTTTGCTTTGTTGCTGAATGTTAAAGATTTTGAAGTACCTCTGCTTTCTTTTATCTTTGAAAAAAAAAAGCTCCCTTATTTCATCAAGTTGAAATACCTTCAAGTAGTGTAAGCTGAGACTAAGAATGTTTGAACTTAAGAAAGGAAGTTCTTTGATCAAATATACATTTTAATATTGCTTGGGTTCTGATTTCAGAAATTATTTAAATGCAACAAAATGAAACTAAACTGTGATGACAGCTTCACAAGGTATATGCATTCCAAATCTCAAATAACAGATTACAGCATACATAAGAATTAAGGGATTGTTATCCAGGAAAGGCAAAAAGAGAAGAAAGAACCTAAAAAGAACAACCTATATTATGCTCTGAAGATTATTCCTGTAGTAAAATAACTACAGACATGAAGAAAATGCTGATCTAGATGAAAAATGGATCATCAGTAGTTTCTTAGGGATTTTAAGGTCATTTCCATAGTGAAAACCACTTTGGAGCTGGCACAGTAATACTGCAGTCTGTATCAAAATATAATTGAAGGGAATTTCAGTTATTGTTCTGATAAAGTCAATTCCAAGGTCCAAACTTTGCTATACATGAGGGTAATTTTTTTCTAGAGCTATAGAGTGAATTTTGTTCCCTATAAGCAAGGTGCAAATGGATCAGGACATCAACACCCTTTGGGTCACTAACATAGTTTATACAATTCAACCTTGAAAGAAAATTTATCAGATTCAAAAACAGTAACTCTTTGAAGTTTGAAAGCAATGTCTTCCCATAGGAGAATGAAAAATAAGTCAAGTAAATAATGTTGTATGATATAAAAGCCTAATGTCACTTTAAATAGATTTTTGATGCATTTAACACATTATGGCATAAATACTTTTTACAGATTCTGTTTAGCTATTTAAGGGAACAAAATATTTTTTTACATTTTTTTTAAAGAAACTTTTACAAAAACATGTTGCAAAGTTGTGCTGAGATATGAGTCCCTCAATAACCGCAGTGTTTTTATGACGTCCCAGAACTACTAAGGGTTGACAAAATTAACGTCTTTGATAGAAAAGACTAAGAGAGGACCTGTCTTCAATACTGTACTACATACTGGTGATTAGAGATTCTCACAGAGCAGAAGGTGACCTGTGATCAAATCCTTTTGTTTAAGCAAAGGAGTAATTTTTTGTATCAGCTCTGAAACTTTTATCTGGCCGGCAAAATAATTGGCTTGGATTTGTGTAATTGTCAAAGTGGAATCATGAATCAGTTCTCAACGGAGAGTGTGGACTTTCTGAATCACAGTGGAAGTTTAAGTAAATTAGAAAATGAAGGAACGGGTTTTTTTCTCAACTCACAATTTCTAAATCTGTACTTCAGGAAACTTCCTGTTCTAAGTGTGAAACTGTGGCATAGAGGCCTTCTTTAGGTGCCTTGATCATGATATGCCTCTCAGGTACTGCAGGTGTTCACTTCCAGGCTGTGGTGTCTTTCTGATGACCTTTTTTACTGTTCTACCTGAGAGTCAAACACTGGGATGTCCATGTGTGAAATTAGAGTGTCACTGGACAATAGACTGTATTTCCTTAATTTTGATTTTTTTCATGTTAAGTGAGAGATAAAGGATGAGACCTATGTAATTTTAGAACTGAAAAATTACTGATAGTACTTCCATTTATTTGTGCTTTCACTAAAAGCTTAATATTTTGGGTTTCTGTGAAACACCATGTAATTAGTTTTTTACTGGATTATTTAACATTTTTTATTTAATAAACCAAGGCACAATACACAATTATATTCAGGGAAACACTGCCCTCACTTCAATTACTTCAAAGTAAAAACTAGCAAATTTACATTTTTTACCTAAGATGAATTCAGAAAGTATCTATTGAAAGAAAATTACACAAGTATTATTTTAGCACAGTGCATACTAAGTGATATTTAAAAGACACGTGCAGTTGCATTACCATAGATATGCAAATAGTGAAAAAGAAGCATTTGATTAAGATGTAATTTAATTTATATACAAATTTTAACCTATAAGTTTTAGTTCATAGACTGAGAGTAGGTTTAGATGGCATATTAAATAGACAGTCTTTACTGTGAGGGTGGTGAGGCACTGGAACAGTTTGCTCAGAGAACTTATTGGTGTCCCATCCATGGAGGAGTTCAAGGCCAGTTTGGATGAGGCTCTGAGCAAACTAGTCTAGTGGAAAGTGTCCCTGCCCAAGGCAAGTGGGCTGGAACTGGGTGATTTTTGTGGTCTCTTCCAACATGAACCATTCTGTGATTCTATGTTCATAGTTTACATCAGAATTCAAGTTCTTCACTGTCTTAAAATCAGTTTCTTTCTCTGATAAAGAATAAATATTCCATGGCTTTTGCCTACTCAGCTTCATTATCTTGAAAGTAGTACTGCAGGTGATTTTCAAGTATAACTAAAACATTAGACATCTGTTTTGGGTATGGTACTATTACTGTTATACAACTTCAATCTGGGTTTCAGGCTTTGGGCCAAACCGAATGTCCTTATGTTCTACACAAAGAACATGACTCTTGTACACCATTTTGCCTCAGCACTGAATATTTTTCTCTTAGTTTCTCTCACTATTTCAACCTAATCCTTGTAGGGAAAAAAGCACCAAAAAACAACAAATAGAACCTCTACAGACCTTATCATAATAATACTTGTCATTTAGCTAGTGTGCATAATCTCCATAGATTTCTTTGAAGCTGTCACAATGGACAAGCCACCACTTTCCATTGCTCAAGTCAACAGTCTGAAAGCTGAACATTGCTCATCCTAATTCACAAAACACTCTTCGCACTTTGTTTTAATAGCACTCAGCATGAAAAGTATAGGGGAATGGAATCTCTTTCACCGGTAGCAAACTTGGGAGGAAAACAAATGAATAAATTTTATTGGATAGTTTCAACCAGATGAAAAAGAATTAAGAATTGTAAAGGATTATGATGTTTTATTTTAATGGTCTGTAAATGGAAAGTTAAGTTTTATTGGAAACAAACAAGCAGGATACTATGGTTTTTATTTCAGAGAAAACACTATTTGGTGATTTAAAGTAATTTAGAGGGTGACATTTTCCTCTTATTGTAACTGTGGGAATTATATTGCAGATCTTTTAGACCGCATGAAGTTTTTGATTTCTACATAATATATACATAAAAAAAAAAATCCAGTCAATTCTAAGCTGAAAATATAATAGAAAGGGTATTTCCCCCTACTGCCATCTATGATGGAAAAACAAAACTGTCCAAATCAGGAATGTAAAAATCCCTCAATCCCTTATATTTTCCTATAGATTTCTGCGTGTCCCAGAAATTGTCATTTTGCTGTAAACATAAAAATGTATTGTTCACATGTTAAGTGAAAGTGATGTGTGATTATGGCAGCACTTAAAGGGAAAAGGTAAGTTGTTCGATTATCTCAGCATTTTGTAGTAATGTATAAACGGGCTACCTCTCACTTGAAAAATGAATCATCATTTTGTCTCAGACAGAATGGGTTTCTACGGCCTTTTATCTCCTAATATAAATAATAATTCATTATAGACATCATCTTTTCCTGATTTCTCTTGAACGTCCTTCATATGGTTGGTTAAATTTTCTCAACGAAATCTCTTATTTTCATGAATGACCTACTCTGTAGCTACATTTGCCACTTGTTATTGACTTTTTTTGTATGGCAAGGACAATATGAGACACTATTATGTAATAGATATAATCCTTTGGGACTTAGTGGCCTGGGCACTCTATACCAATAATGCATTTAATACTGAAACTGAGTTGTTTTGCTATTTTATTCATGTATTTTTAAGAGTTTCTCTCAGGATCTTTCCTCTCTGTGAAAATCCTGTAAATTTACTTGTAACTAGTATGAAGAGGTGAAAAAGTATTCCCACCACTTGAAGATGAAACAATGCAATTTTGAATGCATGCATTTGAAAGGAGCAGTCTGTGTATATATATATTGACTCTTTTTAAGGGTTAGAATGGTTGCATTTCCTCTTTCTAAATTGACGTGAGTAGTTCATAATCTGAGAGAGTTTTTTTTTCCCTTCCATAACTATATTCATGGAAATTCTTTGCAAGGGATGGAGAGAAATCAGGTAAATGATCTCAGCATCATCTGTCAGACTGCAGGTTAATTTTGAGGACTTACTTTATGCAAATACCAGACTTGCTCCCATTTTTATTGTATCTTGGTATCATCCACATCAAAAATAGTCCCTTGAAAAGCAAAATGATAGTTTGCTAACTGCCTTTTATATCAATTAGGGTGTGGTTTGACAGTGAACTCAAGATGCTTCTTGTTCATACAACCATTGAGAAAACAGCTGAAATTATGCCCATGGTGTCACCTGTGCAATGTTATGGCTTTTATATTTTGCCTTTAGTGACATTTATGAAGCACCTTTTCACCTGAGCTAAATAAACAATTTGTTTTGAATAAGAAATCAGATGACTTGCTCTTAATGGTTTGTTCTGAAGTAATGACAGGAATATTAATGTCTTGTGATGCACCGAGATAAACACTAGTCAAAAAAACAAAACTTCATGTTTTATGATCTGAATAAGAGAGACAAAATGAATTCACTCAATTTAAAAAAATGTCAAATGAGCTTTTACTATTAACATGAGCAGTAATGAGGCTGAATATGTTATAAATGAGGTAATGTTTTTTATGAAACTGAAAATAGGGACACAAATACATTTTATAGATTGTGGACCATTGTTTGTGCAGAGCAAATTCATAGTTTTCTTGTGAGCCAAGATGAGGAAGTAAACTGTATTTTCCTCCCATTCTAATAAGAATATGGGGAATAATGGCTTTTACAACTGTCTGCCTCTCCAAATTCATAGACCTGACATTTTGAATTTCATATTGACAATAAGTTACAGAACAATAAAATCATTATACAGTGTAATACTTATCAAATGGCTTATGAGATTTTGGTTCAATAAACAGTTTCATAAAAACAAGTAAACACAGAATATATTAAGCTATATTTTCAAACCATAGACAGTAGACTCAATATTTGTTTGACAATATTAAAATAATGGATTTATTTATTCTTGTTATGTGAAATAGCAATCTATGTAACAACAGACTAAACATTCAGCTGATAACAGAGGTAACAAAAAAATTACATATCTCTAGACTGACTGATTTACTAACATATTTCTTATTTGTGAATATAGGTACAACTCAACACGTACTGCATGCAGACAATTTGTTGAACACTGGTTCAAGCTTTCAAGATCACAATGCAGGGAACAATTTCTATCAATTTCTAGGAAAAACAAACAAACAAAACCAAAAAAGAAATATGACCATTAGAAGTCATGGAAGAAAAGACTAAGAAATGTGGAAAAGGGATTTAAAACACACACTGGCTTTTGTATGACTTTTGTGAAACTTATTTCCCTCTCAGATATTAGAGTAACACTCATAATATTGGTAGAAAAATGTTAATAGCTGTTCAGAGATGAAGCCAAGCAGATCAATTTGACTGAAGTTCAGTGTTTGGAGACACTGAAGAACTATCAACCCCAATGTACAAAAGAACCAGGTCCTTTTAAAAGTAGGTTCACTGAGTACTGAGAGTTACAGCTTAGTCAGCCTGTCGTAGGCTCAAAATTACAGAGTCCCAAGGAGAAACAAGCAGTTTTGACTGTTGCCTATTAAAA
>VWZG01012701.1:12416-28237 GCA_013396735.1 Grallaria varia | reverse complement strand
AGCAAAGCAAACCAAATGCAATGAACAGCAACAATACCAAAAAACAAACCATAAACCTCTTACCAAAGCCATTGCACTACTCTGTGTTACAGAGTTCCTTCAAAATAATTTCTACTTGCCTCTTATTCATGTCTTTCCATTGCTGAGATTTATCCTGTCTTATTTAAATCCTTACAGCCTACAGAGTTGAAACATTTGATTGAAATAAAAATGACAGTAGAATGTGGGAACTAGGTTATTCTTCTGGTTTATTCAAGCACAGGTTTGAACTTGTTATTAGTACAGATAAAATGAATTTGAAGATAGCACACTTTCCAAAAATGTAAAGTTTAAAAACTGCATATTTTTGAGTGCTACTGCTCTGGAGAACTAGGTTTTTTGACAGAGAAAATGCAAAACATTTCCTTTTATCATCAGGTACAAATTCTGTCATCAGTTCTAACCACAGTAAATTAATAGTGTTAGAAAAAAGACCAAAAGTTGTTGGGTTATAATTGTGTTTCTGCTTAATGAAGCAGGATGGTGAATGAAGGCAAGAATTATGTCACCATTTAAATTTCATGTAAACCACTTATAAGTAATGTTTACCTGGACGCTGAAACCAGGGTAAAGTCCTTTCATTCTTATTTTGTAATTTCACAGGTGAGTTGCTGAAAACTAAAGTAGCAAAAAGGTTTGTTTTAATTTGCTTTTGTGGATATTTTACTGACTTACTTGCCCATGACCACTTGGAGGGAAATCCAAGAGTGATAAAGACAATTTTTATTGGTCACTTTTCTGGGCCTTGTACTTCTGAATGTCTTTATTAATTAATCATACTAGTAAAAAAAATGTACCTGATTCAGTAAAGTCATCTTAATCATAGCACTAATTTTACTAATGGTGTGATATACTGTGGTTTTAATGTAATTCTTAACTGCCATCCTTAGAAACAAACATGCAATAATGTTGAACATCAATTAAAAAAAAAAACACAAGCTCTTCGCTATGGATAGAACTATGAGAAAACTGCTTCATCTAGACTTGTACTTATAGTAAATACAAGTTTAGGCTTATACTGAATAATTGGGAAAATTTAACTCACTATGAACTCCACATATTTAGAAAGGGACAAAAACAAGTGGAGAACTGCATTCTGTGCAACAGCAAGAAAGAATTCAAAGCTTGTAACAAGAAAGCAAAATGTCTTTAAAGGCCACAAGGCACTTCAGCACTTTAATCAGTAACACTGAAAATGAGGAGACTGGAAGCTGTTGTAGATTGACTGACTGGGAATCTTAAGAGTTTGTATCATGCTAGAAAACTGCAGTGTGTCTATGAAGGTGTATGATAGAGTCCTGTTTGGCAGGTATGTAAGAATGAAAGTACCTTATCACTCTCCTTCCCACCCAAGTTTACTCAGACATGATACACAGTTAAGATAGCACTCCCTATTTCAGGGACTGTTTTCAACTTAGTCTGGTCTTACTAGAGAGTATGTGTGCTAGTTTAAAGGTAAACCAGCAGGAGAAAAGAACCCAACTCAAAAAGAGATTACTAGTCAGAGTCAAATTTAATGAAAAGATTACAATACAATAAATACAACGATAGAGACAAAAAAAAAAAAAAAGGGTTTAACCCACAAACCCCAGCATTCTGGGGCACAAACAGAATAGTTTTTGTTACCCCTGTGCTGAGCACCACATGGTTCCCTTGAGTACAAAGTAAAAGGAAAGGAAAACCTGTTGATAAATAAGGGTGGTGGTCACAGTCTGGTTGAGAGTGGCAGTTGCAGTCCTGTTGAGGTTCTGATCCTCCTTTGGATTAGACAAATAGCACCAGAATTCCCCAAACACCAAGATTATATATGCTCAGTTTCAGGCGGGAAGGCCCAGTACCTCCCTCCAGGGCGAGGAGTTTCACAATGGGTGATTTACTCTGTGAGTCATGGGGTATTTTTGGAATACTTGATGGCCCATTAACAGACATGACCCCTCAGGCTGTGTGTGAAGGTGCTAATGACTCCCCTGAGGGGAGTAATCATGGCTGAGTCATTAGTGTGAAGAGAGGAAACCTTCCTATCTCACAGAGTTCTTAAACACCCAGCTTGTAGCCTGAGGTGTCAGGTGTGCCCTGGGCAACTGCTGCCAACAATCCATTATTAACAATGCAGGAGAAATGACACAGAAGGTATAGAATACACAGTTTTGGTTACACCCACACAGTGATGAACCATAACCAGTGCCACTGTAACCAGGACAGTATGTTTCATTTTCCAGATTTTCTCCTCTCAAGCTATTCCAAAATATTCACATGCAGAAGTCAGCAAAAGGCTTTAAATGTAAATAACATATATTATAGTATGTACTATATTCTTCTAACTGTTGTTTAGAGTTGTATAACGGGGCAAATGTGAGTCATATAACAGGGGTAAATGTTTAAATAAGTAAAAAATGCATAGTAAAACAATATATTTTGATATTAGAAAGTTATTTGGTAACTGCGAGGTTGCCTCAGATTTTAAAAGTCACTGCCAAGATCTTTTTTCAGCTGTGAAACAAGGATGCTATGAAGTTAACTGGCAATAGAAAGAAATCTTACAAAATCCAAATAGCATTTTATCATTGAAACAAAAATGACTTCAGCATGACCCTGTAAAGAAGTGTATTGATTTTCAACTTCTATTATTACTGTGCTTTACCTACCTATGATTCCAGGTCAGCTCAATTTTCAGAAAGGTCTAAGGTCAAATACAGATTTACTCTTCCCACAAAAGCGAAAAAAAAAAAAAAGGTTTGGATGTGTACACACAAAGACTAAATGAATGAAAGAAATTATTATGACATTATTTCT
Organism: Grallaria varia; assembly: GCA_013396735.1. NCBI lineage: Eukaryota > Metazoa > Chordata > Aves > Passeriformes > Formicariidae > Grallaria > Grallaria varia. The sequence continues at coordinate 25,405 of VWZG01012701.1, read as the reverse complement.
GTTTGTTCTTTTTTTCTTATGGCACAATTTTATTGACAATTATTGGAGTAGACTAGAGGTATAGAAGTAGAAGCAGGGACATTCATTGATCTGTACAGCACTGTAACCTTGTATGGCATCCTTTAACCTCACCAGGTGCTTGAGAATACGAAGAAAAGGAGAGGTACTCTGCTGGGTTAGGAAGACATTTTCAGCAGAAGTATCATAAATGGGATTTAATAAAGAAGAAGTGAGAAATACAGAGATTTTACCAATTCTCAGAAACTTATGATTGGATTACAAACTCAGTGTTTGGTTAGAATTCTGTTTGTATTGAAAATATTGCTGTTCTGCATTACAACCTAGAGGCCTTAATTAAGGCTAGATTCCCTGTCACCTAAATAAAAATATACATACTTGAACACATTAGGAGGGGATATTACAAGTAAAGTATAAATATTTACAGTTTACAAAGTAGAATTTACTGGAAAATTCCAACAATTTGTTGAAATGTAGACCTGATAAAACTTTAACACAGTCAATAGCGAATTTGAATAGCAGAAAAGGTCCTTCAGCCTTTATTCATACATAATGAGTCTCTTATTTTGTGTAAAATTCTTTGGTATAAGCATAGCCAGGTAAATCTATCATGCTAGAAATTGCTAAACAATTTTTTTCACTGTCTCCTATGTTCAAAATATACAAATTAATTTTTCATTCATCCAGAAGTGTAATGTCATACTGAGACTGAGACTAAATCCAATCAGTTTTAATCCCACAAATACAAAGTTTAAAGAGTTCGAGGGTATGAAAACCACTGCCCTTTAAAAGTTTGTATTTTACTGTAGTAAAAGCATAGGTAGTCCAAGCAAAGTGTTATCGTCAGAAGAGAACATGTGTGAAAAATTATCAATTATACCAACAAGGGATTTATGAGGTTGCTATAAATTAGTGTTTCTTATGCTTCATTACATATGAGTAAAGGTGGTAAGAAGATTTCCCTATGGAATAACTATAAAGTCTGTCTTCTTAGGTCCATGGATGGGAATTATACACACGCTGTCTTCTCCGCTTGTCAGAACGGCACCTGACCTAAAAGGAACTTACGTGACAAGCCATTAAGCATATCAAGTCCTTTAGCACTGGCATATTGGTAAAAATAGGTGTGTGGTGGCTCTAAAGGAATACGTTTCATTGTCCTGGATACTCCTCTGGAACAGAGCATGTGTATGCCTCTCCACAGTTTCTCAGTTCATACCACTCGCCTAAAATACTTGTGGAAAGCGCCATGCAAATTTAAGCTGACTGTAATGAGCTCAGTTTTGCATCTGTAATTGGTGTTTCACATAGGTGACTTTGATTTAGGGGTCTAGTTCAGGGCTGAGTCAAACTGAGGTGTCAGCTGCTGCATCACTTGTACCACTGCGTGTGAAGGTGAAACACCCCTCCGGCACTGACCTTTCTTCAGTTTGTGAGACATAACAGCCAGAGCTGGCAGGACTGCCATCTGTATTAGAAAATGTCAATAGGTATCTTGCTGTTAGATTCAGAGTCTATTTGTACAACCTTTAATCAGTACTGGACATGACATAGGTCAATGCAGTATCTTTGGCACCCAGATTCAAAAGCTTTACTTTGAAAACTTTACAACACAAATCCACAAATCATACTCCCAAATGTTTATCATTCCAAACATGAGGCAACCATGCTTTGAAAACGTCAAAAGGATCTATATCTTTTTTTGCTTTCTTTCTATCGCTTTGAAAGTTCTAGCTGTAATGATTTCTCGTCGAAGATGTTTCTTACACATTCACAAACACAGCTATTGTGCTTTAGGAACTAATCTCCTTTGTATGTTGGTCTGTTGCTTATGTTCTTATAAAACTCAAAATAAAAATACATTAGTTCCTGAAAGAGACTGTTGTTTCTGATAAGTCTATTTTTTCAGGCATTTGGAGTGTCAGATACATACTTTAGGTTTTATAGACATTATATTAAAAAAACCCCGACACTTCAAATGTACACTGTGCATTCAAATTCAGGTACTTACTTTGTAGGCAATATATAGATTTAGTTCAAGTGTTTAGGAAATGAAAAGTAGGTAAATATTGAATAAATTAGAAATCATTACCAAAAACAAAGAAGAAAAAAAGACTGTTTACATGCCTCTACCAAAAGTGCATGACTTGTTTATTATTGTTTTTTTCCAAACTCTATGCATATAATGAGGGATATTTACGTGCATAATTTTCTTGAGGACCTGTTCATGTGGTGAAGTTCATTATTTCTTGTAAAATGAAAAGAATTTAACAGTTATGTTTATTAAAATTACTGGACATCAATAATGCGACTTCTTGTTCAGGACTCTATAACCCAGTTGTAGATACTGTGACAGTCAGAAATAGCAGTTGAATTTGTGGGTCTGATGCTGATCTCTGTTTCTTCACTGACGTGTGTAGCGCTTAGTGAGTATAACAAGTATCAAATCCACTGTAAAGGCTGTGGTATTAAAGGAGGAATTAAAAAAATCTGCTTAGAACATTTTTCTAAAGTTTAACCACTGAGATTTGTGAATAAATTGCTTTCTATGTTGTGCTTGTTGTATCTGTTTCTTTACTGGGTCATAGCTCAGTAAGGGAGAGAACAGTGCTCCCTTGAGAAAGGAAGACTGGCAAAAAAAGACATGGGAAAGCTGCAGAGAAAAATGATGTGATTAGTCTTGTCTGTCTAGGCATCTGCAATGTAGTTGTCTGCTTTTGGTCTTTTAGTCAGTGTAGAAAGAAGGTACTCTCAGGATGTAGTTCTTCTGATTTATTTATAGATATCTGTTTTAGGATAAAATAGAAGAGCTTGTTCCCCCCTATCAGCTATGAAGGAAAGCTAGGCAGTTATTTCAGAAGCACAAATCTACATTATAGATGCTTATGTTTTGTCAGATGAATACCACTGATTGTCTGTAATGAGTGAAAAGAATGAGAAATTTATTTTATTCTAATAAAACTGTGCTCAGTATTAGAGCTAATGGTTATGATAATTTGCATTGGGTCTTTTTGCAATGTTAAACATAATGGAAGGAGAGCAGTGTAAGACTGAATTGGAAGAAAGGCAATATTAAGCATGCCATTGGTCCTACACAAACCATCAATGCAATCAACTGTGTATGTCTGGGAGGACTTTTTGTTTGCCACCTCCACAGGGGTTTTCACAGTAGCAGAAATGCGATGGCTTCAAAAGGGACAACAAGAGTGTGGGAAATCTGTAAGGGGTGACATAGTGTGTATCACAGAAGTCACACACTAAGGTAATATGGAGGGTGTTTTGCTTCAGTGTGCAGTGTAGCACAGTGCAAAGATTCCTGAGACAACGTGCTCAGCGCAAGCCAGGTGACAGGTGACACCACATCAGGCAGAGGCTTGTTTACACAGCTCTGACTGTAAGAAGTTGAGCCATCGCTTATCACTGCACTGCAGGTATTGCCAGTCCTAGTGTGGTGAGCGCAGGTATCTCCAGGATCTGTGTCTCAATATTCTATAAATATCACCAGAAAATAGAAACGGCTGTGATGCCCCACCTCTCTGCAAAGCCACAAGTTGGATTGTTATTTTAAGGAAGGCCAAAGTGCTGGACATCCATGACTTATCCAAACACAAAACTTAGAAAACCTGATTCATGCAAAACTCTATAAAAGCAGCTTCAGAAGCCTTCATTTCTAGTACAATTTCATGTCAGTATTAAGAGATCAAATTTTGTGGACTGGAAGACTTCAGGCAGTCAAATTATATGACTCCACTCAGAACCAGCTATGTCTGAAATTTAGACATGATTTAAAGTGCATTTTTACGCATTTCTGCATTCTGAGTGAATCTTGTTAACTCAGAAGAATCCTAAGTAAGAATAGAAGAGAGAACATTTTCTACACACTTGTCTGTATAGAGATTTTTATAATTGGATATTCTATACACCTATATAGTATATATATAAAATACATACTAAAATTGTATATATATAGATTGGTGTCTGAATATATCTCTCTGGGGAATTTCAAAACACAACCAGATGCAGTCCTACACAACTTGTTCTAGATGATCCTCTTTGAGCCAGAGGGTTGGCCTAAATGATCTTGAGACATCCCTTCTAACATAAACAATCCTGTAATTATATTAATTGGTTTAATTTTGTTTTAAACAAAAGAGAATATAAGAAAATCTGGCTTAAAACTTCATTACTTTTCCTTTTGTTTTTCCCTCTAAAAAATTATTCAAAATTCATTTTAGTGATAAACTCCGGTCAGAACTTTGTTTTACATGACAGCCAAGATGTATTGTCTTTTCTCAACCTTGGCAGTATTGAGTAGTTATGTTGTAATTCATTTTATTTGTTAGAACAAGGGAAAACATTTGCAAAGATTACTGTGGAAATAAAAACTTAAAATACAGCTAGAGACTGTATAAAATCGCTCAGAAAATCTGACAGGGTCTTAGAAAGACATCCGAGATTCATGTTCAGCTTCACTGGAAGGTCTTTTGTAAAATTCATCAACAATGGTAGCTGATGACCTTATCAGGCCCTACTCTTCTGATGAAACCTTGTCCTCATCTCTTCCCCGCCGGAGTTGTGTGTCAGTCTGCTGTGAGACTCTGTGTGATCTCTGGAAGTTACTGCTCTTTCTTGCTTTTGAATTCTAATAAGAAAGGGAATCAGGCGAGTCAGTTGCAGTTCATTGTGGATGTAACAGAATATGGGAACTGCAGAATTTCACAGTTTAAAAGTATGCAAGTTCAGACTGGGCTTGCTATTGTGGGTGAACAGAGATAAGAGAGAAGTAGAAATGTATCTTTCTGAACACATATAGTCGATGCTAGAGCTGTTATCAGATCTGTGGCTGATGTAAATTGACACAGTACTAGAAATTCAGCAGTTTCGCCTCCTGATATCAGATAGGGGTGGGTTCCAAAGGAGGACAGGTTGCTAGAAGTTAGCACCACAAGTATTTCTTGAATGTAAAATTTAACAAAGACAAATTCTTGACTGAGACATAATATTGCAATTCCTTACTGAGTGTTGGCCATTGATTTTAAAAAAAATTAATCAGGACACAGTTTATTCCAGGAAACATTTTCTTTCAGGAATTTTTATATGCAATGAATAGTGCAGAAGAAGAAATATACACTACCTTACTAATTATAGGCACTTTCCTCATTATCACAGTTCCAATTTAATGCAGTTCTCATTATAAAGTTATTAATCAAGTCACAGCTGAAGTTGTGAAAAGTTATTGAGACCTATATGTGAGTTTCTCATATGCAAACCTTGTGGTAAAATCCCATAATAACACTAACTAACCCCTTTCTTAAAAAAAAAAAAAACAAAAACAAAAAACAAAACCAAACCCAAACCACAACAAAAAGTACTAAACTCTTGTTGGCTTTGAAAAATTTCCAGGTACTATGTTTTCAGAACTGTCCAAAGTTGCCATGTGTGATTAGTGAGTGACAAACAGGATTGATCCAGAAACCCTAGCTTCCCCTTTATGAACACTGCCTGACTACCCAGGTGGTTTTCTGCAGGTCCTCATGTTATCTACAGAAAACTGGGCATGTTTTTCAATTGCTGTTTATGACTTTCTTGTGCAGTCATATATTTTTCTCTTTTCACACTGTTTGGGAATTTTTGTTTCTTTGTTTGCATTTTTAAAAACATGATTGCAATATGCGCTGGTCTAAAATGTCTAATGAAGCTGAGCATTTTTTTCCCTGTTTACATGCTTTGCTTCTACTAGATGTAATTGGGAAATAAATGTAATTATTGCTCATATAAAATCTACATAAAACTAGTCAGATTTGCTAGCATTTTAAGATGACTTCTATATTCACCTATATATGAGTTTGAAGCAGGGTTGTGATTCCTTTGCTAAAGTTTTGCACTATTTTAATAGTGCTTAAATAAATATGCTATATTATTTACATTATATTATTAAACAGATTTTCACAAACAACCAGTTTTTTTCTCTCATCCACTCATGTTTTTTCTTTACTACTTACTTACTAAAAGAGCACTTGCAGCTAAGCAGATTTTTTTAAATGCATGCACTTATGTATGCTAGCACAGGAAGGACTCAGCAACGACCACCAAAACACAGCTGAAATGCAAAAAGTAAATTTATTTTCATTGCCTTGCCAACCAGATAATCCCCAAAGCAGCACCCAGGCAGAGGCACGCAAGTGGGGACACAGGTACCATGCAACTCAGTCTTTGCTGGAGGGTAACCAAACCTGCTGCTTCTGCCTGTATTTCGGGGATTCACACCAGTACAGTTTACCACTGTGTTCCGATCTTTCCCAGATCAGTTCAGGAATCTCAAGCGTGTTTGATAGAGTATCTCTATGTTATATAAACACATATGTTCTACTTGTCAAACACACAAGACTAAACAATGATTAGTGTGATACCTGTGTTTTTCTACACCCCATCTGCAAGTCAATTGAGCATGTTTACAGTCCTCACCAATCTTCCTTTTCCCACAGTACTACTTTAGAACAGAAGTAATGAAAAGAATTAAAAAAATACTTCCTTCCCTTGAAAGAAATTTTTTTTTTTTTATCCAGTAGCTTTCAGATTTGTCTATTATGTATATATGAAGACTACAGGTAATGTTAGTATAGAAATATTTTCCAGTTGTGGCCTTTGCCAGCTCTTCCATGAATATCTTCTCTACTTTGCCTTAGTGCTGGGATGAAAAAAGCAGCATTCAAAGCAGCAACAAACTTACAGTTTAGAAAAATATTTTTCAAAGTGTTTTTCAAGGCTAATATGTCCAGATGATAGTGACAAAGTTGTTCTGTTTCCTATCTCCAGTTTGTCCATTCCTGTCCGCTCTAAAGATATTTCTATCAACAAAAAGCAAAGATAAAGAAAAAGATTTTTTTGAAGGATACTCTGAATTAAATACTCTGAACTATGGCACTCTACCAGTTTTTCTTGGGCTTGGATGAGATGTCTTTGGCACAGACCTTATCTACCACGATCAAGCAGAAAAACAGCAAAAGATACAATTTATTTTGAAAGCAGGGTTTAAGTTTGAGAAAATACTTTTGTTTAATTCTTGTTTTTTTTCAAGAGAAACATCATATTCATTGCTAGGTCATAGCTTCATGTTCTTACTCTGTTTTAATTCTAATTAAAGTGGACTATTTACTATCAAGTGATGAGAGACATCATGGGGGAAAGCTTTATGTCCTTGAAACTACAGAGGCTTCTGTCAATTATTTCAGTAGCACCTCGGTTGCACTACGGTTATCAGCAAAGCTGTGCTCAGGACTTTATGCACTTGATGGAGGTGTTCTGCCCAAGCCCTCATCCTACATAGCAACTCCACAAAGTCAACGAGTGCTTGTCAATGACTTTGCTTGTGACTGGGTTTGCCAACACAGTTCCGAATACCTATTAGGGACCTGAAGAAGAACCAAAGCAAAGAAGGAACATTGAGAAGCAAATTTACAGAATGATAAGTAAAGAATGTTCTAAAGGTGGAGATGTCATAAATGTTATCTGATAGGCTTTCTGAAGTAGATGTCAGTCAGGAATGAGAGAATTGGAAAGTACCTAAGTGCCATTCTCACTAGGATTTTCTGCACCACCTCCTGGCCATTGTCAGCAGGATTTTCTGCATAATTCCCTGGGCCAGGAAGGGGTGACAACTTCCCATGTTCTTCAAACTGTTCAGAAACTATGCAGCCCCCATCTAGCATCACATTATCCTAATTTTGTCCACCCAAAGGAAATAGAAAAGTTCTGGAAGTCTTGGGTTATAGCTAGGAAAGGTTCATTCATTACTGATAATTGTCTCTAAGATCACATATAATATGGCTAAATATCTTAACTGCAGTGCTAAATGTTATTGCAATTTTATTTCTCTACTTGTAAGAAACACTATATTGTAAAGAAGATAGGGCTTTTCAGCAAGCTGATTCTTTCATAAGATGTTTTGAAGCTGCTCAGAGGTTTACAGTGTTAGAAACTGTTTGTGGAATGATAAGTTAATGGGAAAAACGTAACTCAAAAAGGTCACAGATCTATTACGTGCAGATAGAAATATCAACATAATTTTTGCTCAGACTTGCAAAGATAAGTCATACTGTTGATAAAAACAAAATGTGTGAATGTCAACCCAAATATTTAATCTGTCAGAATAAAAAGTAAAACCAAGCTACAGAGTTTTGATGGAAAACTGTAGGGAAAATTACTTAAAAATATTTTTATTAATTAACCGATAATAACATGATCCAGTTTTTGCATTACTATTTTGAATTTTGTTTGAAAAGAATTCTGGCCAAGATACTTATAAATCAATTGGGCATCAGTAGATCATAATAGAAATGAAGACATACAGTGCCTGTGTAGGAGATATAGTATGTAAACACAATTGCATTCAGACAAGAAGGAAATTCTGACTTTATTTTAGTCAAACAACTTGTTGCACTTAAGCATAACAAAATGTATAAATAACTCAGGAGGCAAACTATTTTAATGTGTACTTTTCTTCAATTTTTGACACAGAAATTACTTGGTTATCTATATGTTTTGATGTATATTTCTATTATCAGGGAACAACATGGAAATCCAAAACCTTTCCACTTTATCTATTTCCCTTGATATTTTTTCCTCTATTTCATTTTTTTTTTCCTTTCACCAGATGAAATAATACAAATAAAAAATTACCAAAGATATGTATAAACATAAAATAGTTTGCTAGAACAGAAGATACATTTCAGGATATGACGGATCCTATATGCTGGTTAATCCTGGTGTTCTGAAACTGCTGCACAACCTATCAAATTTAACATTTGGCTTCTCACATTAAAGAAATTAAAAGTGAAGAGATATGAACATGGAGTTTGTATTACATTTTTTCCACAGCCTTCAAAGATGAACAACATTTTTAATGCTCAGAGAGTACATTCACAACACTGTGGCTTCCAGAAGGTCAATAAGATGCTGCAGTGCAGTTAGAGCAATCAGATATGACCTTTACCAGTTTTAATTTTCTTTTCCACTGTAATTTTATGAAAAAACATATAAGAAAATCATTATACTTTTCTTGCCTTGCTTGAATCAGCCCATTTGGCCTAAGACAGGACATCATACTACAGAGCATATTTAATGGTTTCATATATGGTTCAGTTCCCTTTCAGGCTAGTGGTTGTGGGATTACAATATCCTAAGGAGTTCAGAGCGTTAATTTACTGCCCTTCCTGCTTATGAAGGCAGGAACGAAGCTGAGTGTGAGGAGGTGCCTACATCAGAGGCTCAGAGCTGAAGGGAGCAATCAGAATGGGGAAACCTCAAAGCGTGGGAAGGTGAAAGGGGGATTTAGTGGAATTCTATTTTTTCAAGTGTGTCATAACCTGTACTAGCTAAAAATGTAGGGAGAGACATAGTACAAACCAGTTTATGGTTTTCTCAGAAGTTCACTGCACAATGTCAATGCTTTTTTCACTGTCCATATTAATGATCCAGGCAATTAATCTGTAACAATGAAGAAGCAGCCGCACTGCTAGGAAATTTGTTGTTCTGGAAAGAAGTTTAGGGCATAACTATTTTTATTTGAATCAAATAACTACTACTGATTGCCCTATGAAATATCATTTCCACACATTTTTATTCTGGTGTTCAACCCACCAGGAATGCAGGTACTGGGATCAGAGACGAGACTGTGAGTTCATACACCACTGTGAAAAAGAATATCATAGCTTTAACTCAAGTAAGTTAGTTTCTGCTTGTTTTACAAAGAAAACAGGATTGTATATGTGTGTGTGTATGTATAGGTTAAATAAATACTGAAAACTACAACATAAATTCAAACACATCTGAGAAACAAAAAGTTAATTTGAGGAAAAACCCTGTCTTGGGCTGAGAGGGTCTAAGATTTTAATTTATTAATATTTTTAAACCTACAAACAATCACATATTTATTTTGCTATTGATCATTTTATTGCCTTAATAATGCTGATTTTCAGTTTGGACTCATGTTACTGTATCTGCTGTATGATTTGCTTTTATTTCAATGTTGTCTTTCAAAGAAGGAACAGTGAGAATCAAAACTCGGCTTTGTTTTGTGAGCCAAAACCTTTCTCATTCTTTTCAGGAAGAGAAAGCAACTGAAGCATATTTCACATGAGAATACTGACATCAGAAAAACTCAAATATTAGATGGAATACATAGAAAAATTCTTCATCAAATGTTCATTCACTCAGTGTCAGAAGGAAAATTAAGGCAAAATACTCACTCTGGACAGGGAATGTTAAAGACAAGAGTGTAACCAAGTTACAAAAACTGTGGGTATATATGTCTAGAACAGACTAATTTAAATCAAATGTCATTTTTCAGCATGGTGAATTTCCTCAAATCTCTTTGGGAACAAATTCTGGTTTTCAATTGTTTGCTTACTTGGTAGCCATTTCAGAAGCTGTAAAATTGGCTAAATTTGGAGATTTAGTCTACTAGTTGGCTTCACTTAGGAGGACATAATTCATCAGTCAATGTGTATGCTTTTTTCTAGACTCTTATAGTGCAGGAATATCATGAATGGAGCATAGCATTTTAATTTTTTTTTCTACCCCATTTTTACCCAGAAAACCATTTAGGTTCTGTGTGGTGTTTATATACAAACTGGACATCTGTTTCTCATGTTGAGTGGCTTTCAGAAGTGTCAGATAATGATCATATCATCCTAACTATTGCTTATTATTTTGCACTGAGATAGCACCTTTAATTGGAAGACCTCCAAGAACCTGAAAAAGCATTCATTAGCTGTTTCTGTAGCTGTTTTTTATCTGCTTGTCATCTTTAAGAAGGAAAAAAATGGAACTTTTCCTCTCTTTCCCTCTCTTTTCTTATTCACCCTGTTGCAGGTTGATATTACAGGCCTTTAATCCTGTTAACCTATGTAAAGATAACTGTAAACAGGAATATTAAATTTGTCTGGTATATCTTATCTACTGTTGATGTTGGCTACTCAGTCAGGATCCTAGTTTGATTGAATTGAATATATTAACTCTAATTTTGGCCTGAAATTTCTCAGTCTTTCATTCCTCCTGCTGCTGCTGAGCTTGTAGTATGCGCACTTTGAACCCTGCAAATTACTGGTTGGCAGAAATGTCAAAGTCCTGATCCCTCCTTCCAGTTTCTGGCTATGACCACAGTGGCAGGTTTTATACCAGTTTACTGCTCAGTCCCTGGTTTGCTCTATGGTATGGATCTTCCAGAACTGATGCCAAGCTCCAGCTAATCCATAGCTAGTGAATAAATACTTCTTGAAACTGAACTCCTGGCACTTGAAATAAATAAAGATTAGCTGTCAGTTACTGAAAACCAGCTGACCAAATGTTTTAAGCCCTTAAATTTGAAGAACTGATGCTTGAAAATATTGTCTGTTATTGACCAAGATTAGTTAAGCTTTGATTGCTTTCTTTCTGCTCTTACAAACATGGAATAGCCCATGTTTTTTCTTCCAGATGGGTATGCAGGTGTAGTGGTGGTTACTTACTGAAAGACATGCAGAGCTGTGGTGGAAGGGCCTGAAGCACAAACTGGGATGCAACAGTGTGTTCCCTGAGCTTTAGGATTCCTTGTAGTACACTCAGAAACTCCATTTGAATTTAGCCACTGGCAAAAACATTTGCAGATGTGGAAATTGCATTTTAATTAGCTTGTATGACTACACAAGGTAGGTTTGTAGCAGGAGTTACCATAATTACTCGAAGCAAAATTGATATAATAATGGCCATATGGGCATTTTTCTGTAATTATCATTATTATCTAATCAGCTTCTAAACACTATCATGGCTTCTGAACAGTCAAAGATGACTTCTGGGGCTAGATTAGTCTCTTGTTGTGAAGTGAATGAATGGAAATGCACTGGGATATCCTTCCCTAGGCCGTTTTGATTAACAGCAGACTCTGGCCTCATTACTGCTTGGAGCAATTGATTGTTGAAACAAACTAAACTCAAAACACAATGTTGCCCAGCTTCTTTCACGGCTGATGGTGCTTTTTTTGCTACTCAGTAGAGCAGTAACAGCTGCCGCTGCCTCCTTCAGAGAGGGATCAGCTTCTCTGAACTGCGTCACATGGAGGCCAGGGCGATGTGGGACGCAAGTGACTTCTTCGGAATCTGAGTTCTTGGGTGAGCTGGAATTCAGATGAGTCCTTGATGCAGGCCAGGAAGGAAAAGGATGCTGCAGAGGGAGCTCAATGCATAGCATGTCATCTCTCCACATACAACTCCTGGAGATGATTCAGGTCCATGAAATTACCTGACAGCTGCCGATATAGTCAGCGTGATCCTTTAAGGGTCTGCTTCACTCTTTCCACCTGTCAGTTTTTTCTGCACATGATATGCCTGTAAGAAGAAATGTACCATCTCCCCAGAAACCAAATTAATACGGGGCTTCTTTTGCCTTTGATGTAAAGATGTCACTATTGCTTCAAAAAGCACTATTCTCTAAAAATAGTTTCAAATGCATGTTAAATTTTTATTAAGGAAAATAGCCTTTGGACATAAGAGGTGTAAAATAAGAAAAAAATTATATTATTTTCCCCTGATATTTGCTTGTGCTTAAAATACATCCTTTCTGAATACAGTTTTATTCATTATTTCTTAATGAGATAAATTCAGTCTGTTTGAGCAAAACTTCTTTAATAAAACCCTTGTGTGGACCTGAGATTTTCTTTGCTTCATTGAGATCTGTTACTTAGCTTTCCTCAGAATCCTTGCAGGTTTTGGATTAATATTAAAAGGGCCACTACAGAGACAGCACTCCATACTAGCTGCTGTTCTATAAATATGCAAAGAAATGTAGTTTCCTATACTTTTCTTAACTACACTACTTCCTAGGACAAGAAACTGATTTCTTGTTTCACACCTTCAATGGCATTGAATTTCTGCATTTTTTGTAGGTTTTGTTTCTTGCTGGATGTATGCCTGGGAGATCAAGCAAAAATTCACTGT
>VWZG01012699.1:319330-329746 GCA_013396735.1 Grallaria varia | reverse complement strand
TATTAGGGGTAATGCTGTTTTATGGCACGGGGGCACGATCTATGGACGGGGCACTTGAGGTGCCTTTGGTTGAGTTGGCTTTATAAAGTCAGAGCTCTGGGCCAAATGTTTGTTCGGTGTCCCCTGGAGTTTCCCTGGCACGTGGCGAGAACTGGAAGGGAAGGTGAATGCAGGCAGAGGGACCTGCCGGGAAGTTCCTTTACGTTTCCCTGGAGCCTGGAGGCAAATACAAAATCCCCGGAAGGCTCCGAGTAAGGGCTTCAGTCATATTTTTTTGTATGCAAAAGTATTTGGAATTAATGGGACTTGAGTGGCTGCGACTCCGGAGCGCAGGATGCCCTGAGCTATAAAATCTATCATTAAAAAGTAACTGATGCTGTTTTAAAATACTTTAAATGAATTGCAGTGCAGGGCTTTGTTTCTAAACTACCTGCTGGTTAATTATTCCTTTTTTTTTTTTTCCTTCAATAAGGTGAGAAGTGGGGAGTTTTTTGCCAGTTTGAATTTCTGCAATGACTGACTATGGGAAGGCAGAAGTGATAACTGCACACGTGTAGCCAACAGTCCCCAGTAGATAAATCTGTATCCTGTGGTTTCCTGAGTGCTTAATTTCTTGTCATTCTGAGTTTTAATATAAATGCTGCGGAAATGTTCTGTTTGTTTGGGTTTGGTTTTTTTTTCTGGCTCAGGAAGAGGTGCCAGGGTGCTGTTTCAAGGATGGGATCGAGGAACAGGTTGGAATCCCCTCCACAACTACCTTTTTGTCATGTAGCTTTGTAAAGATATATAAACAAATACAGAACAAAAAGGGGTGTTAGAGGGAAATGTGGGTCTTCAGTCTTGGCAGCAGTTTTCCCAAGTGACTGGGTTCTGGAACTTTGCAAACCCTCAGGAGTGTAGGTTGGAAGTTTTTAGGCTTTCCTTGTGATCTCCCTAAAATACTGAGGTGCTGTTTCAAATCACCTCTATTTTTTTTTGTGTTTAACCTGGAGAATTAGATGTGCCACAGCACATGGGATTGCAAACCTTGGTCTTGGATATTTAGGGTGTGGGAAATTTGTCTGTACACAGGGAAAATGTTATTTCTTTTAACCAAGTTTTGGGATACGTGGAGCGGAAGGCACCAAAATCAGTAGGGTGACCACACAAGTGCTCTTTTATAAGGTTCATTTAAGCTTTCTAATGCTAATTTGAAAATATTGATGGGAAGATGAGTGGGCACTGTGCTCCTAAGGAAGATTAAGGGGATTGCCTTTCTTTTGGGATATGTTGTTGACGAATCTCTTGTTTCCCCAGTAAGCTTTGAACCATCCATCAGATTTGTGGAACTGAGTTAGGGATGTCCCGGTGATAAAGAATTCCTGTCATTGCCATGGAAGCTGAAGGATCCCAGAGGAGATATCCCAATAAGTGCCCTTGCAGGGGGATTTGGGGCAGTCCCTGTGGGCTGCTTTTCCTGGCACCTCCCAGGGTGAGCTGGACACCCTTGGGATGAATTGGGGAGGATGGTGGGATATCCAGGGAGGCTGAGAGGACGTGGTGAGGAAAGTGCTGCTGTTCCAGTGGGATTAGGATATGCAATGGGCACACTGGGAGCAGGACATCCCTTTTGCCTGCTAATGGAGCAGCTTGTTTCTTCTGATGGTGTACTGTGAGCATTCCTCCCTTTGAACAATTACAGAAGAAAATAAACTTATTTCAACTTCAGGATATGATATTAAAGCACTCAGTGAGAGCATTTTAATGTTTCTTTTTATTTTAATTTGTTTTTATATTTTTAATGTGTCAGTGTAACCATGCCAGCTGGCAGTGCTGCTTTAACTAAAGCTGGGACTTCTACTAAAGCTCCAAGGCAGCATCCTCGTGTCCTCAGGGTGCCCCACCAGGCCTTTTCAGGAAGGAATTATTTCCCAGCAGCGTGAGAAGCTTGTGTTTGTATTGACCCCCAAAAACCAAGTGATGGCCACGGGCAGTTGCCACCAAAAATCCACTTTTCCAAAGGAGGGTGTGCTGGCCGGAGCACAGGGGTGGCACTTGGACCCCTTTGGAGCACCTAGGGTACATTTTAGGCTTGGTTTGGACCCTCGGGTTGGTTGTGAAGCTGATGCAGCACTTGGGAGGTTTCCCACGAGTTCAAGCAGCTCCTGTTTGGAGATATCAGTGGATCGTTGCTTGGGCTTTTTCAGGTGCTTTGTGAAACCCACTTTTGGAGCGAGAGTAGCCCATCCACAGTGGGATGTGGGTATAGTCTGACATCTTATTATTTTAGGGTGGGAGCTCTGTCAGGTGGTAAGAATTTACCATCATATGGCTGTTGCCCACTTCACCTTAATTTATCTTAATCATCAAAGCAGCCCTTCTGCCAGCCAGAGCTTTGCGCCTGCGAGGATGGAGCCCAAGGTCAGTGTAGAGCACTGATGGCTGACCTGGGGCGTTGCTTTGCTGTGTCACCTGAGGAGTGTCATGCAGGTGACAGTGGGGCAACATGCTTTTGTAGGGGAGGTAGAGGAGGTAGTGCTATAACAGGTCCAAAGGGATAAAATTAATCATAATTTTTTCCTCCTCAAATGCTGTAGAGCTAACGAAAGACTTAAGGACATTTGCGTTTCTAACAGTTTATTGCCTTTTTTTACGGCAAGTGAAGTAAAAACACCTCCACGTTTCAAGGGAATTTGAAGGACCTTTGTTACTCAGCTGTGAAATAATTCAAAATGTGAATCCTATCTGTGCAGAGAGCACAGGGAAGGATTTCAGTAATGTGTTACACTTGGAGCCCTCTTGGTAATGTGGAATTGTAGCATTCTTAAGGTTGGAAGAGACCTCTGAAATGACAGAGTTCAACCCTTACCCCAGCACTAAACCATGTTTATCCATCCCCAAGTGCCACATCCACCCAGCTTTGGAACACTACCAGGGATGGTGGTTCCACCACTTCCCCATAGCAGCCTATTCCAATTTCTGACAGCCCTTTCTGTGAAGAAATATTCCTGAATATCCAATCCAAATGTCCGCAACATAACTTGAGGCTGTCCCCTGGGAGCAGAGCCCAGCTCTCCCCTCCTNGGGATGGTGGTTCCACCACTTCCCCATAGCAGCCTATTCCAATTTCCCGACAGCCCTTTCTGTGAAGAAATATTCCTGAATATCCAATCCAAATGTCCGCAACATAACTTGAGGCTGTCCCCTGGGAGCAGAGCCCAGCTCTCCCCTCCTGTCAGGGAGTTGCAGAGCCAGAAGGTCTCCCCTGAGCCTCCTTTTCTCCAGGCTGACCTCCCTCAGCCCCTCCTGCTGCTCCAGCCCCTTTCCTGCACACACTCCAGCCCCTCCATGTCCTTCTTGTCATGAAGATTTGTGCTTTTATCACACCTGGGCTTGGGTGACTGCGTGGCAGGAGCCAGCCTTGCCTTTGCCACGCTTGGAGTCTGAAGGTGGGATGGAGCCCCAAAGGGGCTGCGTTTTCAGATAACCTGAAGATTTTTGTCCTGCCTAGTGATGGGGGTGGATGTTCAGCTCTGTGGCAGGAGGTGACTGTGGATGTGGAGCCATGTGATGGACCTTGATGTGACAGGATGAAGCTGGAGAGGGGACATGTGCCAGACCACAGCCCTCTGCCTGCACGACCTTCAGTGCTGCTGTCCTACCCCTTCCAGGACCCTGTGGGACCTGTGGCCTGCAGCTCTTGTACCTGCTGAGCTCCTCTAGCATGTGGGATCTCATAAGCTGCCAATAAGGTGTTGGATGTGGGTGACACTGGAGGGGCTGCAGGGGTGTTACTTGGAGGGGTGATGGGAGGAGCAGTGAGGGGATCATAGAAATGCTTTTCATGCGTAAGTACGACTCGGATCTGTTAATTGCTGACTTTTTTTTGTGTTAATTGCTTTTTAACAGGCTAAGTAGGTCCATGAGAGCTTGAATTCCGGCTTGCATGGGATGCTGTGTGCTGCGGAGGAGAGGAACCATGTAAGGAGGACATGGTCAAAAGGCCACCTAAACTTGTTATTAGTTCTCGTGCAAGTCCCAGGGGAGGATTTGTGTTTCAGTAGGTGGAAGGACAAGCTCTGCTGTATCTCAGTTACATGAAGTACCTCCCATGCTGAACTTCAGGCTCATTGTCCCGCACGACTCACATTAGCAGTGATTAATGGCTCTGAAAAGAAGAGATAAATGCTTTCTGTACAGATTCTATTTTTAATCTTGGCAGAAATATTTTATACCCCTTCCGAGGAGCAGAATTTCTCTCTGGGTGTTGCTCCCCTGGGAGCCTGAATGAGAGCAGGGCTCGGGGCACTGGGATGTGGTTTGTTGATAGGGAGAAATTATTCCCGAAATTCCGGCCTTGGTCAGCTCCTGGTTCCCGAAATGTTCCCTGGGTGTGGTTCAGGAGCCCTTTGGGGCAGAAATTGTGGGTCCTGCTCTCCTGCGGGGTCAAAAGTGACCTCTGTGACTCGGTGCCGCTTGGTCCCTGTGCCAGGGATTGTTCTTTACTGTCATGTAATAATATAAATATCAACGGAGTGTTTGTATGGAATGTTACAGGGTGTTTGTGTAGCCTCTGGAGAGCTCTGGTACCTTTAGTTGTTATTTAATAGGGGTTTATTTGGGTGTGGGAGACCCAAATTGGGTCTGTAGCAAGCATAAGCTTTATTGGTTTTTTATTCTTTTTATTGTTTGTTTTTCCTGGTTTTTATTGTTTGTTTTTCCTGGTTTTTATTGTTTGTTTTTCCTGGTTTTTATTGTTTGTTTTTCCTGGTTTTTATTGTTTGTTTTTCCTGGTTTTTATTGTTTGTTGTTCCTGCTTTTTATTGTTTGTTTTTCCTGCTTTTTATTGTTTGTTTTTCCTGCTTTTTATTGTTTGTTTTTCCTGCTTTTTATTGGTTTTTATTATTTTGTGTTTGTGTGGGGTTTTTTATTTTTTTAATATTTTTATTTTGTTCAGAAAACTCCCCGAAGGATTGTTGTGTCCTGGGAAGGATTGTTGTGTCCTGCTTGTGGTAGGAACACCCCTGGCCACAGACTATTTCTTTACTGCCTCTTTTCAAACAATACTCCAGGGAAGGGAGACCTTCAAGTCCACGACAGATTTCACTGAACCAAGATTTGACCGAGGGTTTGTGGGGAACAAGAGAAGAACTAAATCCATGGAATTCCAAGCCAGAAGTGACCTCAACTATGATCTGTGCCAACCTTGCTTGTCATAAATAATCTTTGGATAAATAATTCACCTGTAACAGCCTCTTCTTAAAGCTGGGTTGCTTTTCTTACCCACACATTGCTCTGTGGAGTTTACGGGTGCCCCTCCCCACTTTCCTCTTTCTTTTTGAATAGTTGGCATTTTCAGGGAATACGAGAGGTATAATTGAGGGATAATTGCTGTTCCCTTTGTTTTCCAGAGGGGCTGTGTGTGCCTGTGACACGTGCATGTCCAGTCACACACAACGTCCTGAGCCTGTGAATGTGACACACCAGCACCTACCATGGGAAACGTGCGGAGGAGCCCCGTCATTGTGTAGCAAGTAATTATTATTATTTATGTATTTATTTTTGGAAGACACGCATTTGCCAGATTTGAGCTAATTTAAGGCAAGGGATGGACTTTATCCTCCTATCGTAGCGATGTTTTGTTTTCCTAAAGAATTATTTAGTTCAAGGAACAAAAGCAAGCCTTTGCTTTGTCGCCTTTGCTGCTCGTTTACGTAAATGTATAATACTAAAAATTTCCTTTTCCATGCAGGTGAATAGCACGAACCAAACGATGGAGGCTCAGCTGTTTTCCCCATTATTGGGGGCAGTTCCCAATATCTCACCATCCCTGGAATCCTCCCCACTGCCCAGTGACTGGTCAGGAGGTGGGGAGGAGTTTGGCTTAAAAACTGCCCTTCAGGACCACATGAAGGAAAGGTAGGAACATTCCTGCTGGGATCTGGAGCCCTGGAATTGTCACGGAGCTGAGGTTTTTAGGGAGAGTTAACGGGGTAACTGAAACTCAGTGTTTTCTTTGCGGCGTTATAGTTATTACAGAGGTTGTGAAATAAAGGTAAGGGGTCTCCATGTGTAACTGTAAAAAAAGCATTTGGAAATTTGGGAAGAATACCATGTTCAGGCTTACCATGCCCTTGGTATAACACCCCTGAGTTTGATTTTTGTATTAAGAAAAGGAATTTTGCCCTTCGGGATGCTGAATGATTGCAAAGGGTCTTTGTAACTTGAATTACGAATGTTTTTTATGAGTAAATCTGCTCTGCTTGTTGGTGTTGGAGTCCCTTCTGGTCATGCAGTAAAATAATTTCTGGCGCCGAGAAGGGCAGGGGTTTGAAAGTTTCCCTGTCAGAGGAGAGCAAATAAAACTCCCCGTTGGTTTTGATAAGGCACCTGTGCAGGGGGATGATTTCTGTACAACCACAAGTCTGAGGATTGCAAGGAACAGGGAACGATGGCAGAAAGCAGGGAGTGCATCCTGGAATAATCAGTTGGTTCTCTGCTTCCTTCTGATCATCTCCTGGCTCATGGACAGCAAGTGAACTTGCTCGTCTTCCCAGGAAGGTGTCAGAGTGTGAGCTGGAAGTGCTCAGTTCAAGCATCCATTAAAACATTCAATATTTTCTTAAAAGCAGCTTTTGAATTATTGTAAGGTGCTTTGTTGTTTTTTGGTGTTTGTTGTTTTTTTTTGTTTGTGGTGTTTTTTTAAATAAGGAATTAGCAACCGAATGGTACTTCTGTTAGTGATAATCCATGTCTAT
Organism: Grallaria varia; assembly: GCA_013396735.1. NCBI lineage: Eukaryota > Metazoa > Chordata > Aves > Passeriformes > Formicariidae > Grallaria > Grallaria varia. The sequence goes on along the minus strand of VWZG01012699.1, from coordinate 323,009 downwards.
GCCCATTCTGAGCCTGCAGATATTCAATATTCCTCGAGGGGCTCCTTTAAATCAAAAAATAAGAGTTTTCCATCTCACAAAGACACAGAAGAGATTATTATTGAATCCAAGTCCCGCATTCCTAAAATATTTGTGCTTGTGTCTATCCCAAACGAAGTTGCACAGACCAGATTCCTTATGGAGCAAGTGGAATAGTCAAGAGTAATAGAGGCAAAAGTCCAAATGTGGTGAGCCCTTCAAAGCCAGCAAGGCATAAATGGCATATTTTAGCCGCAACAAGCAATTAATGGGATTGATGGTGTTAACAGTTGGTTCCCCAGTTTTGTGGTCTCTGGCAATCAGCAGAATTAGTGGGTAGTTAGGTGGCAGCGTGAGGGGATGATGTGGTTCGGATGAGCTGGGGCCAGGGAAGGCTCAGATCCTCAGGGCCACCAAGGGGACTCAGCCAAGTGACACCAGGATGGTGGGCAGCGTTCATTAAAGCAAAGCAAAATTTGTTAGAGGGAAGGAGATCTTAATTAGCTTTTAATTACCTTCTCAGGAAGGGTTAGGTGTCAGCACAGGCAGCTCTAGAGACTTCACTTTGCGCCTGGGCTTGTGTAAGACCAGTGATGGTTCAGCAGCTCTTGTGTAAGACCAGTGATGGTTCAGCAGCTCTGGTGTTTATCAGGAATATTTACCAAGTTGTGATAAAGTTATTTCTAACACGGCATTAAAAAGTGGTTCAACTGAGGTATAACTTTTTTTGGATTAAAGTAGTAGTTCTTGAATTAGAGAAGCAGATAAATTAGAATCCCCAGGACTCGGAGAATATCGATCACATTTGTCTTCTGAACGAGGCAGTCAAGGTTTGAAGGGATATCTAAGAAAGAATTGTTTCTTGGAAAGAGGAGAACCTGCTGCTGCTCCAGCCTCTGGGAAGTCTCTGAAGACAGGAAAGTTGGTCTGCTTCACTCAGGCCATAGAATTCCCATATACAGGAAGAGATTCCCGTGTGTGGATGCTGAGGATAGAAATTTCAAACCAGCAAATGCTGCTAAAATAAATTAACTTTTTGATCCATTGCTTTTCCTTTTGCCTGATTTGTTTAGGAGAAAAATATTTATTTAAGCTTTTATTTGTTTGGCTTTTTTTTTCCCCAGGGCACCAATAAATCTTTCTTATTCTGGCAATGGCCCCGATATGTTTGGATTGGTGTCAAGCATTTTAGAGGAGCCAAACAAGCCAGAACCAGTTACAGACTGGTGAGTTTGTTCTGAAAACTTTTATGATTTGTGGGGTTTCTTTCATGCCCCTTGTCACACAGATGGGATTTGCATTTTGAATTATTTCAGAGTTGAGTAATGATGGTTTTATAAATTCCCTTGAAATGTGGAGGGGTTCTTACTTCACTTGCCATAAAAAGAAAAAAAAGCAATAAAATGTTAGAAATGCAAACGTCCTTAAGTCTTCCATTACCTTTACAGCTTTTGAGGAGGGAAAAAAAATTAGGATTAATTTTATTCAGCTGACTGAATACAGTGGAATCTAAAATATTTAATGGATCCAAATAAACTCTGTATTTCTTAATGTAAGTATTATTATAAACGGTAGAGACCAGTGTTGGCAGTCAGATTTCACAGAGCATTTATTCAGCTGCAGTGGGAATATTCCCCACTGTGTGTTTTTGGGAAGAGCTTTGCAGGGATGACCAATGGGAATAACCATGACCTGGTGAACTACTTTAATGTAAGAAATGTTTTAAATCGCTACCTTGCTTTTAACTTCATTCCAGGAATTCCCTTTCAAGGTTGTTTCCCCCTACGTGGGCACCTGACCTTGGAAGCAATGGGGAATTCTCTGTGGAAAACAAGGATTTTCCAAGCCTGGTGGGGACGCGGAGCTGCCCTCAGGACCGACTGCAGAAGCCTCCAGATGTGGAGATGTTACCCGGAGGTTTGGGAGACCTCCAGCTCATCGAGTCTTGGCTTTATCCCCCTGGCCCTCGCCCCCAGGCTGATAATTCCCCAAGGAACAGCTACCCTGGGAATTCCTCTCTGCAGGATAATAACGACACTGCAATTCACCGAGAAGGGTTTTTGTTTCACGGTGTGAAGCACCACCAGAATTTGTGCATGCGTGGCCACGCGAGGTTGAACGGAGACGGTGAAAAACTGGGCTCTGGTTTCAGCCCTTTTTCTTCTCAGAACGGCCTGAAAGAAGAAGGCACCAATGCCCGGGAGGGCTGTTGGAAAAGTGGAAGAGGAAGAGCTCTGGAAAACCTTCCTCCAGAACAACCCAAGCATTCCCCTGATTTTTCCAATCAGCCTTTCGATAACTCTTGGGGTAAAGTATCCCAGGACAACCACTGGCTTTCCAAAAGATACGAAAGCATTATGGCCACTCACAAACTGCAGCTGGCTGTTCATCCATCTCTGTGGTGTTCCAATCAAACCCCTAAGGAAAACAAATTTTCTGGAGAAATGGATGGAAAACCCCAGGAAACCCAAGTGCAAAACGGCCACGGTGACTTTGCCTTGGGGGATGCTTTTAATAATAATAATGAATGCAAGATTAATGTCGGCCGCAAAGTAGCCGGATATGATTTATCTGTGAAAAATGTTGTGCAGAACGGGAGTTATTCATCATGCCATGGGTGCCTGTGGCTGGATGAGAAAAGTCCAGTAGCTGGATGGGATATCCCATACAGAAAACAAGGAGCAAGCCCACAGTTGTCCTCAGGGGTTTCCACCACGTCCAGTGGTTCTCCCACCTGCCAGTCTCTAACACGGTCCTCTTGCTACCCCCAGCTCCTGCCTGTCCTCCCTCCCGGCAAAGACAGAAGGTTCCAGATCTCGAATGCCTTTCCTGATAATTTGGGGGGTTCTAATTTCGCCTTGGAGAATCGGAAGCAGATGAAACCCGTCGGACGGTCCCGGGAGGATTCACTGGCTAACAAATTCCCTGTTAATTCCTCATCTGACTGGCTGTTGTGGCAGGAGGCTGGAAGCGAAGACCCTGAGAAGTACCCCAGGCTTCCAAAAAAGGTGACCCAGGAGAAGTGCAATAAGGAGGACAGAAGAGGCGGAAGGAGTCAGATCCCTCACTTTGGATGCACTGCCCCGAACCATCCACCATTCAACATGTTCCCAAAAAAGCACGGACGGAACGGTGGCAGCCTGTCAGACTTCATCAATCCTTCTTTTCTTCCCTCTTTCCCATTAATGCCCCACTGGAAGCAAAATCCCAGCTTGCCTCCATTCAATCACCCCTTCCTTTCATCAGCAAATGGTTTGGGGTTTCCCCCTTGGCCGTTTGCGTTCCCGGAGCTCGTTGACCTTTTCCAGCGTGATGACTTGAACCCTTTGAACCCTTTACTCATTGATCCGTTGCATGGAGAAATCCCCGTGCCCTGCTTTGCCCTCCCAGCCCCGTTTAACACGGGCAGGACCCCCGGGAGCTGCAGTGGCCCTGCTAACAAGCTGCACGTCCAGCTGGAGGAGTGCTATGAGCAGTGGAGGGCTCTGGAGAAGGAGAGGAAGAAGGTAAAGACCCAACTGGTGGTGATTCCCAATGGTGCCCTGACTGGTTTTAAATCGGGTGAAAAGAGAGTGAAAATCTTCCTGTTTCTTCTTTGGTGGGTTGGGGTTTGGTTTTTTTCCTCTTTTGTTTTTTTGTTTTGGGTTTGTGTTGTTTTGGG
>VWZG01012699.1:266676-310193 GCA_013396735.1 Grallaria varia | reverse complement strand
GCTTCTTGCTGCTTGGAATTAGCCAGGAGAATTTTGCTTCCTCTTAAAGCTGAGGAATGGACCTGCTGCAGGAACTGGGGGATTTCTGGGAATTCTGCACCTTGTTTTATCCTGTCCTGCTTTGAGGGAAATGGAGCTCAAACAGTGCCGAGGCCTTGACTGATCTCCTGTGGAGTTTATCCACATCTGTCACCAGCACTTTTTAATTTGTAGAACTTGAGATGTCTTGATTTTTTTTTTTTTAATCCATTATTTTTTGGTAGATACTGATCTGTAATTTTTTTGTCAGTAAAATAATAACTCTGCCAATCAGTTTTACAGAATGGAAGGTCCTTATTTTTCTTCATTAACAATACTGTAATCAAAGGTGCAAAAAAAAAAAAAAGTGTTTAATGTGTGTGTGCTGTTGGAGATTGAAAATGCATCAGGTTAAGAGCAACTTCTAAAGCAGTTGAGGAACTGGAGCTATAAATCCTCTTTGCTCGTTGCCACATGGGCTTTAAAAAGGAAAATATTTACATATAGTGTATTAAAAAAGCTTGTTGGAGAGCGAGAGAATAAATCAGAGACAAAATTGTTGCCAGATAAAGGGTTGCTTCACATTTTTCTTATTGTATAAAATGCAACTAGTTTATGCACAGTAATAACTTAATGAGCATATTTTTTCACAGAATTAGGCTGTTTCCAGTATATAGATGGGGAAAACAGGTTTCCTTTTATTTTTTATGACAAAGAGGAATAACCTCTATATTTTGATACACTTGGGACACACCAAACAGTTTATCTTTTACATGTTTGTTGGTCAAACTTGTTTATTTAAAGCAGCCAATTTTATGCAGCTGGTGAAATATTCCTTGAAGGAGATTTGGATGGATCTGCTCAGTGGGCCTGACGGAAAGATTTCAAATGATAATTTAACTTAAAAAAAAAAAAGTCAATCAGTTGAAGCTTATTTAAGTATTGCTGTTGAACACCTGTGGATGTCTGAACACTGTAGAAATCGTAACTTCTACCTCTTGTGTAAGGTCCTTAAAATGACCCTTCACAGATGTCCTTTATCCCAGGGTGTTGGTACACCCGAGCTTGGGAATTTCATCTGCTTTTCCTGTGGAATACCAGGATGCCTTGTAATGCTCACCCATGTTAAGGAGCTTTGGCAAACTCTGCACCTTCACGTGGTTTCCATTTTAAAGGTCCAGTGGTCAAATTTGGATGATGAAGTTTGTGTTTTTGCGTGTGAACATCTCAGAAATAGGAGAATTCTGTAATGAATTCGTGGCCAGCATCGTTTCCTGGTGGGTGGGGTTTTTTGTATATTATTTAATTATTTTTGTTTATACGAACACCCTTTTTTGTGTGTGTGTGTCCCCCTAATAAATCGTGACAGCTTTAGCTCAACTCATCTCTCAGCTGCTTTTCTCGGGGGGAGGTGAATTTGGGGTTGGTAATTCTGCCTTGTTACGTGTTCAGCTCCAAAAGTGACAGCTCTTCGTGTTTGATGTGGCTGATTTTAGGACTTGAATTGTGCAGAAGGAGGAAGGGACGATTTTGGTTGGCGGTTGTCACACTTGGGGCTGAGGAATCTCTTTTAATCTGGGTTTGCATCAAGTAATTGAGAAGGAATGATCTCATGGAGTGCTCCTGGGGGGAATTACATGGATTTGTTGGAATGATGACCTGCTGGAGCAGGTCTAGAGGAGGCCATGGGGATACATGGATTGTTGGAATGATGACCCTGCTGGAGCAGGTTTAGAGGAGGCCACGGGGATACATGGATTGTTGGAATGATGACCTGCTGGAGAAGGCCACGGGGATATGTGGATAGTTGGAATGATGACCTGCTGGAGCAGGTCTAGAGGAGGCCACAGGGATACATGGATAGTTGGAATGATGACCCTGCTGGAGCAGGTCTAGAGGAGGCCACGGGGATACATGGATAGTTGGAATGATGACCTGTTGGAGCAGGTTTAGAGGAGGCCACGGGGGGGTGGGAGAGCTGGGAATGTTCACCTGGAGAAGAAAGCAGCTCCAGGGACACCTGTGAACCCCTTCCAGTGCCTAAAGGGGCTCCAGGAGAGCTGGAGAGGGACTGGAGGCAAGGCATGGAGGGACAGGATACAGGGAATGGCTTTAAGTGAAAAAGAGTAGATTTAGGTGGGATATTGGGGATTTTTGGCTATGAGGGTGGGGAGAGACTGGAATGGATTTCCCAGAGAAGCTGTTTCTGCCCCTGGATCCCTGGAAGTGTCCAAGGCCAGGTTGGACGGGGCTTGGAGCAACCTGGGCTGGTGGAAGGTGGAGCAAGACTTTAAGGTCCCTTCCAACCCAACTCATTCTGGGATTCTCAGATTCCCTTGTGCTGAACATCCTAAAAGACAATGAGCTTTGAAGTGCTGCATTTGTTTCCTCTCTGCCTTGCTTGAGGAGATGAATTTGGGCAAATCTCAGCTGTGTGGAAACCCTTTATAGTGTGGATTTGCACGGAATAGCACTTGATCCACCTCATGGCCTCGAGGGGGGTTCCTCTGGTGCCACAGATCCGCAGTGCCAGCCCGGCAGGTGACATTGACTGGGATTGCCCTTGTTTTCCAGGAGCAGATGGAGCAGAAGCTGCCAACCCCGTTGTTACTCCCATTGTCCATGGAATGATCCTGTCCTACACAGTTTGTGAAGGTGTTCCTGGACACAAGTCAAGCACTGCACAGGCAACACCAGAATTTGGCCGGTTTGTCCCGTGGACTTGACTGTGACATTTCAAACCTCGCAGGGGAAAACCATCTCTTGGTTTAGAGTTGAAATTTCTAAGTGCTTTATTTTCTGTGGATGCATAGAAAAAAAATGTACGCTCTTGTTTTTTCATTAACAGAAAATGTAAAAATGTTCATGGTGCTTGGAATAATTTAAAGGTGTCACTTATGTCTAATTAACTATTACGAGTGGGTTTCTTTTGTTGCTGCTGTTTGGACGCAGGTTTTATTAAGTTCATTTTGGAGACACTGCAAGAAGCCTCGTCTTTTTCCCTCCTTTTCCATATGGAAGGGGATTTCCCAAGTGGTGTCATTTGGCAGATCAGTGGGAGACACACATCCCTCTGCCCAAGGGTGCCTCTGCTTTTATTTCACTGCAGCTTGGTTGCTTTGACACTGCTTCCAAAACACCTGTGATGGGATGGTTGCAGCTATTTTAGTGTGACTGTGCTGGCGACTTGCCTGGGGAGATGCTTTGGAGAACAGTCCCAGGGGAATGTTTTCCCCCTGAATTAGTTTGCTCACATTTGATATCTTACGTTGGTTTTTAAATAATGTTAGTTGAAAATAATTAAACTACGCATTTGTTTGATAGGCTGATGCTTGGGAAGCTGTGAGATTGGTTGTGCTGTTCTGATTTGAATGATAATACCATATAAAAAATGAAAACTGTTTCCACAGTCCACTTCCCGAGGAGACCTTTGATTTTGGAGCTGGTGGATCGTGTTGTTTGGATATGCACAGCTCAAGAGCATTGGGTTGCAAAAGATGCGCCGTGGATTCAGATGAACAAAAAAAAAAGGTAGTTTCTGCCATTGTTTGTGGCACAGGATTCCCAGATCCTTGTGCCTTGACTAAGTCGTTAGTGCAGGGGCTGTGTGGGCATTCTGAGTTAGGGAGAATTTACAGTCAACCAAAGCTTTGGCTTTGCTGATTAAAAACTGTTGGTTGGAGAAATGTAACGTGAGTTTTGGAGCTACAAGAAGTCACTTGGTTGTATCATAGGATGGTTTGGGTTGAAGGAACCTTAAAGATCATCCAGTCCCACCCACTATCCCAGGTTGCTCCAACCTTGCCTTGGGCACTTCAGGGATGGGGCAGCCACAGCTTCTCTGGGAAATCTGTTCCAGCCCCTCCCCACCCTCCCAGGGAGGAATTTCTTCCCCAATATCCCATCTAACCCTGCCCTCTGTCAGGGTTAAATCTACTCCCCTTTGTCTCATCCCTCCGTGCCCTTATAAAAAGTCCCTCTCTCAGATCTTGTCACCATGTTTATCCCCATGGGCCACAAACAGCCCTTGGGCCTGGTGTCCTTTATTGTTGGTGCTCCTGTTGCTGCCCAAAGAGTTTGGAGTTAGGGCAGCTTGGCTGAGCCTGCTGTCAGGCTGGGGTAACTGTTTTCCCTCCGTTTGACAGGGACATCACTTATCAGTGAGTGAAGTTGTGTTCCATTTTCAACAGAATCACCTCAAAATAAAGTCCATTCATTCAAGGCAGTTGCTGTCAGAACTGTGCAGAGGAGCTCGTCGGGGGGATGTGTAGGGGTGTGTGAGCGAAACCTTCCCTGGATGCTTAATTACCTTGTGAAATTACTGACCTGGGTCCCAGCTCAGGAGAATTTAAGGACTGAATTCTGTTGTGATCTGGAAAGGAATTGCCTTGCTAGGGTTAAAAATCCTTTGTGCAGACACTTTAATTGTGGCTGTGCATCCTGTTGGGACGTAATCACGCTGAAGTCCTGGAAGTGCCACTGACTACAACCACTGGTTGTGTGAATAATTATATAAATATTACTGGAGGAATAAGTCCCTTTAATAAAAACTTGGTGCTTGCTCCTTCCTTCTTTCCTGAAGGACGTTTGCGTGTCTTCCAGAGGGTAATGATAAAATCCAAACTATTTACATGTTGGAATAACATAAAAAAATAATTTAATTTTTACACAAATGAAATATTTAAGATAGCTCTATTTACAAAAATAGCCTTTATAACCCCTTTTAATCCACGTGCCTGTCAGACTCATCCTTTGACCCTGGCATTGATGGTGGCCGGATTGTCCCCAGATTGCTCACCGCTGGAAGAATTTCCAGGTTAAACATCAGCGTCAGCTTCTCCAGCGCCTCCAAAGCGAGCCATAAATCAGATGTGCCCTCGGGTAGGACTTCCCTGGAAAGCAGAGCTCGCCTCTCCTGGTGATGATGTGGTCATGGAAGCTTTGTGAGTTGAGGTTTTTGTTGTCATGCCCAGGAAGAAGGGAAGGGGCGTCTCTGCTGGTGGTAACGATGAGATTGGGGGGGAGCTGAAGGGGTTGAGGTGACACCCAAACCTTCTCCCGGGCACACACTTGTCCCCAGCCAGCCAGTGGTGGCACTGGGATGAGCTGAGTCACTGGGCAAGGCTTGGGATGAGGAAAGGAGACAATTTTATCGGTGCTGATGCCTCTTCCTTAAGTGGAACCAGGCAGGAGATTGATGTGCATGACTACAAAGCATCTATGGAATGGCAGTGACATCTGTGGGGCTGCTGAAGCACTAAAATAGACACCTTTTGGGGGACTTTCTATGGTGGATTAAAGTTCCTGTGTAAAAGTTTCGTGAGACAAATCAGCTTCAGACTTCTGGTGTCCTGCTGTTGGCTGAGTATTTACATGGGCCAGGTTGGACAGGGTTTGGAGCAACCTGGGCTAGTGGGAGGTGTCCCTGCCCATGGCAGGGGGTAGCACTGGATGGGCTTTAAGGTCCCTTCCAACACAAACCATTCTGGGATTCTAAGATATATATATATATATATTTCTTTTTTAAATTGGAACTATTTCTCAGGTTGCTCAGAGCCCAGTCCAACCTGGCTTTGATCACTTCCAGGGATGGAGAATCCAAAACTTCTCTGGGCAAAAAGACTTTTGTTTCTATAGATCTGGGGATTTTTCCTGTGGCAATTGCAGTGCCCTCAGTGGAAAAAGGGGTTGTGAACCCAGCATGTGCCTCCATCAGCAGGATGTTTTTATTCATTTAGAGAATAAATCCATGGAAAAACAAGTGAAGCCCAATTCTCGGAGTGGGGCAGTTGCTCCTTTTGCATCCAGCATGGCCCACCTAATAATGCTCAAGAAGCTTTCATGGACAGATTTAAAAGGGGGAATCTCCAAGAAACTCAAGAGGAAAAAGTGGGGATGATTTACCTAAAGGAGGGTGGATTCAGATTAGATATTAGGAATACTTAGGATACAGTGGGGGTGGTTGAATATTCAGTAAAGCAGGAGAGCTTTTACAAATCATTTTGTTGGGTTTTTTATTTTAATTTCATTTTTTCATGCCCCAGAGCGGCTGCAACCAGGGGAGTCTGGCAGTGCCTGTAACAGCAGAGTGGATCCCTCTGTCTCTTAACAGGTAAGAAATTGGTTGGAAAGTGCATAAAAGTTGTTTTTAAAGTGGGCTGGAACTCATGAACTCTGTTAGAAATGTGATATTCCAGATGGGGAGGAGACCTGAGGGGATGTTAATAAATGAAACATTTAAACATGTTAATAAATGAACATCTGATGGTGGAAAACCAGAGAAAGGCAAGTCAACTTCTGTCTGTGAAGTGGAAAGGAAAAGAGAGGAAATTATTGTCCCAGAAAGATTTTGGAACAAAAAGTGAAATTCACCTTGTAAAGCACAGGCTTAAAGATGCTGAAGAGAAGTTGTGGAGCTTTGTGTGTCCCTCCTAATTCCCCTGGGTGACAGTGCTGAAGAAAGGCAGGACACAAAGTAATGGGAATTGAATTGGTAAAATAAATAAACTTGGCACTCTCTTCTATGAGAGTCTCATAGGCAGTTTGGGTTTGTGTTGTAGAACAGGTGCAGGGCTTTTCAGGCTGCATTTTAGGAAAAAACAATCCAGGTAACAGAAGGAAAATTAATTCAGCATCTCCGTTCTTTTTTTAATTCAGTGAAATACTTAATTTGCCTTTATATATTAATTTTCTGTGCCTTCCACAACTTTATCAATTAACATTTCCAGGTGTATGTAACCTTTTCTATGGGAATATCCTCCATTATGTTAGGAATGCTTTAGGGAACTGCTGGTGATGTTTAACGTGGAATTAGATGCTCTTACCCACCAGAACTGGTGGTAGGAAAAAAACCCCCTCATTTTCTGTGGGTTGTTTTTCGTGGAACTTTTATTAGCACTTATTTCTATTATTTTTCAGAATTAGTGTTAGGCAGGCAAAGCATCTGGGGTTTTTAGTTGAGGATAAACAAGCTGAGAAGAAATAAATGGATTCAGCTTTTAAAATCTCATGCGGTATCACATGGGGGAAAATATCCAATTAAATTCTCCAGCAGGGAGAAGCAGGAATCATTTTTTTGACAAAAACCTGCTTTTTATGCAAAAAAAAATCCTAGTACTTAAGAGCAATATTGAAATAAGATCTTATGCCTCGGGCTTTGCTAATTACAATAATTCAAATAATTTAATCAATTTGTTGGAGGGAACCCAAACACAACTCATTTCAGTGCCTGTAGACTGTGGCCCAATTCATTTGCCATCCTTTCACTTCCAAGAGAAAGAGTTCAGATGAGCAGTTTTGGAGCTCAAAGATCCAGTTTCCAAGGGCAAGAAAAGATTTTTTTTTGTCTTTATTTTAAAACTGCCTAAGTTGCTGTTTAAAGCACATTTCCCTGATGTTTGGAGTGGGAAAAAAACACATGTGGAAAAGTTCTCTATTGGCTTTTCAAGGAGGAAGGGACTAGTATTGTGCCTGATGACATTTTGTTTTCATACAAATTCAGGTTCTTTCAAACCCTTTTTTACAACTTTAATTAGCTCATCGTATACAGATTCTCCTGTATTTTAAACCCCTGACATGTTGCAGTTCCTGAGTAAATAACCAAGTCATTGGTACTGGGGGTATTTAATTTATTCTCATTTTTAGTGACCTGTTGGTGTATCTCGGGCAATCCACTCAATTCAGGGTAATTAGGGCAAGTGACAGCATCCCAAAAAATCCTGGAAAAAAAAAAGGAAGGAGGACCTTCTCACTCTCTACAACTCCCTGACAGGAGGTTGGAGATCTGGGTCTTCTCCCAGGTAACAAGGGACAGGAATGGCCTCAAGTTGCCCCAGGGGAGATTTAGTTTGGATATTGGGGAAAATTTCCTCCATGAAAGTGTTGACAGGCATCGGAAGAGGCTGCCCAGGGAAGTGATGGAGTCCCCAACCCTGGAGGGATTTAAGAGGTGTGTGGATGTGGCACTTGGGGACAGGGTTTAGTGGTGGATTTGGCAGTGCTGGGTTAATGGTTGGGCTTGGTGACCTTCGAGGGCTTTCCCAACCTTAATGGTTCCATGAAAATAAGAGAAGCATTCCTTGTCCTTCCCCCTCAAAAGCACCAGGTGAACCACAGGCACAACCTGCCCTCCTGGGAGCCCTCCCAAAGCATGTGCCTTCATTTCAGGAGTGGACGGGAGCAGAGATGGTGGTTTGGAGGCACAGCAGAGGCTTTTGTGTCACTGTCACAGCTCTGCTAAGTGTCTTGTAACATCTCCAAATGGCCGTAACCATGTATTAATTTCCTAATCCTCCTTCAAGGTCCTGGTGGTGGAGCCTGCGTGGAGCTCATTAACTGCATCTGGATGGATGGTGGAGAACTTTGCTGGTGTTCTGTTTTTCAGAGAATTGCCACCCAGGTGGGGATCCAAAAGTCCTGGAGCTGCTAATTATGAGTGGTGCAAATGAACCTGTTATTACTTTGCAATTCCAGGGCGTACAGGTGGTCCTTTAAAAAAAAATAAATTATAAAGGTGGAGATCATGGAGTGTTGTCTCTGAGCTCTTTCTCAGAGTCAGGAACCTGTTAAAGGGAAGACACTGCTCATTTCATCCCAAAAGGATCCGCCTCATGCCTCTGGCAATTGCACAGTGCAGGGAAGGGTGACCATGACTGTGTCACACTGGGGAACAAAGGGGACACTGATTCATCCTCTACAGGCTGGGGACAGAGTGGCTGGAGAGCAGCCAGGCACAAAGGGACCTGGGGGGGCTGAGTGACAGGAAGCTCAACATGAGCCAGCAGTGTGCCCAGGTGGCCAGAAGGCCAATGGGATCCTGGCCTGGATCAACAACAGCGTGGCCAGCAGGAGCAGGGCAGTGATCCTTCCCTGGACTCTGCCTTGGGGAGGCCACACCTGGAGTGTTGTGGTCAGCTCTGGGCCCCTCAGCTCAGGATGGACATTGAGGGGCTGGAGCAGGGCCAGAGAAGAGCAACAAGGCTGGGGAAGGGACTGGAACACAAGTGCTATGGGGAGAGGCTGAGGGAGCTGGGGGTGTTTAGTGTGGAGAAGAGGAGGCTCAGAGGTGACCTCCTCACTCTCTAGAACTCCCTGAAGGGAGGTTATAACCAGATGCGGGTTGGTCTCTTCTCCCAGCAGTCAGCAATAGGACAAGGGGGCACGGGCTTGAACTCTGCCAGGGGAAATTGAAGTTGGATCTTAGAAAAAAATTCTTTCCAGAGAGAGTGATCAGGCATTGGAATGGCCTGCCCAGAGAGGGGGAGGATTCACCATCCCTGGAGGTTTTTAAACTGAGATTGGAGGTGGCACTGAGTGCCATGATCTGGGAAACTGACTGGAGTTGGACCAAGGGTTGGACTTGATCTCGGAGGTCTTTTCCAACCCAATCAATTCTATGATTCTATCCTCAGTTTCAGGCTGGGGATAGACCTTAGAGGGTCTTTATTTTCAGTTTGTGGGATGGTGCAAATGATCCTGTTCAGAAATCAGATCCTGGGGATTCAAAGATATGCTGAGGTTTGTTACTGACAGAGCTCGGGCAGCCTTTCTGCAAGTCTCTGTAGGCCTGTTGGCAGCCGTCTCTGCAGGTAGAACATTAAACCATCTTCAAAAGAGAGGGAAGAACTGAGCAGAAGGGGCAGTGGATTTAAAAGAGGGGATAAATTCAATGCACAGGCAGTTCAGCTGTCACCTCAGATCTCAGTACCTTCTTTCCTCTCAATCCTATAATTGTATGGTTGGTTTTGACCCACTCTGGGTAAATTGATAGAATCCTAGAATGGGTTTGGGACGGAAGGGGACCTTAGGAATGGGTTTGGGATGGAAGGGGGGGACCTTAGGGGAATGGGTTTGGGATGGAACGGGGACCTTAGGAATGGGTTTGGGATGGAAGGGGGGGACCTTAGGGGAATGGGTTTGGGATGGAACGGGGACCTTAAAGTTCATCTCATTCCATGGGCAGGGACACCTTCAACTGTCCCACATTGCTCAGACCTCCTGTAGAGAAACCAGTGTCTCCTGCTGGCTGGTGGCCTGGTCCTTGGTCATCCCACTGCAGTAACTCCATGGTATCCTAGTGATCTCTCTGCCTTTTGTCCTTGTCACTTTGTGCTCTGCTTTCCTACAGATCCCACTTGCCCTTGGATTATGCTGGATCTTCTCCACACTTTATTTTTCAGTAGCCAAACGCCCTGTGAACCCAGTTGAAGGCTCAGGACCTTCAAGAGCTGAGGTGCAAGGCAGAAACAGACTGAAAACAGGATGCTACGCCTACTGTGGTCCCTGTCTTTGAACCCTCTGACCTGCTGTGGCTGCCCCTGGATCCCTGGAAGTGTCCAAGGCCAGGTTGGATGGGGCTTGGAGCAACCTGGGCTGGTGGGAGGTGCCCCTACCCATGGCACTGGATGAGCTTTAAGGTCCCTTCCAACCCAAACCATTCTGGGATTTAATTTTTTTTTTGCCTCTTTTGAACCCCTGCTTTCAAAACCCCTGAGAAAACTCCCTTTTGCTGCCTTGATGGTGTTTTTGTGCCCTGAAAAGTGATTTAATGCAATGTCTCACCATGTCTTCAGCCCTTCGGGCTGGGCAGTGCCTTATCTGCTTTGTTTACTGCCAAAAATAAGCATATCTCACAGTTCCCTCCTGATAGTTGTGGGGAGCTGGAGTGGTTGTGGGGGAGCCTGATGGGCTCTGTTCTGCCTCCTCTGTCCTCGGCAGAAATTAGGTTTAAATTTAAAATATTATGATAGCCGGTAAGAGTCGGTGGGAACTCTGTTTCTAGGAAATTGTTTACAAAGTAGAGGTTTTACTGCCCAATATAGAATTTAGGATCCTGAGCCTCTGAGGTGGGAGGGAGGTGCAGCTCAGGCTGTTTTTGCAGCCAGTTTGTCTTTGCCAGACAAAGATGGGGGTAGACATTATAACATAACTAAGGTGCAGAAAGGGAGATCCACCCTTTAGCTTTATGAACTTGCTGTTTGTTTGCCATTGTCACACCTCCAGCCTGCCAGGTTATAAATAAACCCCCTATTGATCTGATGCCTTTGGGAAAGAATTCCCATGCCGTGTGTAAGGCTGATAAGTCGGCAGCTGCCCGTTCCCGAGTCCCCGCATCACACTCGGTGCTTGGCTTTGGGATGGACCTTTGAGGAGTGGTCCTGACCCACCTTTTCACTGCAGCCTGTCCCCAAACCACCAAACACACACCTCTGATGGGGTTTTTTTCCCCCCCTCTACTCCTGTTGCTGGACTGTCCCAACGAGTCCCCAAGAACGGTGCCCTTTTGCCTCCGTCCTGCGGGACATTTAATCTCCCCCCTGTAAATGACACCCGGAGCTATTTTGGAAGCTGGGCTGCAGAGGGAAAGAGGAGCATGTCAGTGATTTGACTGGAGGAGGACAACCCAGCCCCGGGGTGGGGTGGGGAGGGGGTGGCACAGCCTAACCCTGGGCTGCAAAGCCACTGCTGGGGGACTCGGGGGGGGACCTCTTGCCGCGCGTCCCTGCCATCGCTGGGGTTTCTGTTTTATTTTCCTGGAGGGGGAAGAGGGGGGGAAACCCAAAGCAACATGGACTCCCCATGTCCTCTTGTCCTCTCTGCCCTCTTCCCCCTTCTGTCATCTCAGTAGGAACTGGCTTTTTCTTCCCCTGCCCTGAGCTTTGTTCTCCTCGGACCCGCACAAGACTCCAGGTAAGCCCTAAACCTTCAGCCAAGGAGAGGGTGGTTTTGGGGTTGCTGCTTTCCAGTGGGAAGTGGAGGACGTTCATAGGAGGTGAGGGTGGGCTGAGGTGGTTTCTGTGCCCTGCTGGAGCATGTCCTGCTTTATGGAACATCTTCGGGGATGGAGCTGTGAAGGCACGGGGAACAAATCCATCCTTCCTCTGCTCTAAACCAAACGTGGGCTGTTTTGCTTAAATTACTTCTGGCCCTGTAATTAAAAGAGCAGATATCAGCCTCCAGAGGAGAGGAGAAAAGAGAGGAAAACTGGGGTTTAAAGCTGTTGATTCTGCTTGATACATTTTACTCCCGAACTGGAGAGGACAGTGCTTGGAGGACACACAGTTCCAGTGGAGATGTGGCAGCGAGGAGCGCTTGGAAAAGTTTTATTTGCGGGGTGTAATCATCTCGGGGATGCTTTTTCTCTTCAGCCAGGACTTTTTCCCTCTGTCCCACCGAGTTCCCCTTCGGCGTCAGCCCGGATTTGCTCCGCGTGCCCCAAATGGCCCCGAGGAGAGATGGGCAGAGATGGAGCCCGACAGCTGAGGCTATTTTGGGCCCTCCAGCTCAGTGGGGTGGAGCGACTGTAATGACAATGACGTCCACTTGTTAAAATACAAGGGCTTAGGTCAGAGCCACCGCTGGTTGTCACCAAGGGGATTCTTTGTCCCTGTGGGAGCTGAGATCCCACGGCTCCCTCTCATAGGAAGTCACATGTGCTAATGCTGGACCATTTCTAACTTTGAGAGTCCATTTTTCCCTGGGATTCTGGCACAGCTGCTTCTCTCGGGGGCTGTGCATAAAGCAAAGCCCTTGCTGGGTGAAATCTATGATCAAACTGCCAGAATTTCAATCCCTCTTTTTTTCTCTCCTCTGGGTGGCAGACCCAGGATTTTGGTGTTCTCCCTCCATTTGTCTCCGTGCATTCCCAGGAATGAGTGTCGCTGTGTGCCTGAGACCTCCCTGGTGCTTCAGCCTGTTCTTATTTCAGGCAGCCTTGTCGCCTTTTAGGCTCAGAAAAAGAAGTCAAAGGTGCTCCCATGGAGTCTTGAGGGGCTGATCTGGGCAGTTTTAGGCCTCTGGAAGTTTCTGAGCTGGTTTTGTGGCTCCGTTAGGGGTGGTGGGATCCAAAGCGAAGCCCCCTCGTGCTGTGACAAAACCCAAGGGGATATGAAGTCCCTTCCCTGGGTGGAGCTTCTTGGAGCTGTTGGTGTGTTGTTGGTTTCCGACCTCATCTTTAAAAGAAGGACGAGCTTTGCAAGCAATAGGTCTGTTTGTAACTGAGAGGAAAGACAGTCTGTGCTTTAACCGTATCAATCGTTGCAGTGCCTTCTGAATTCCGTGTTTTCCAGTAAGTGTGTGTCACCAGTGTGACTGGGAGGTGCTTTGACTGCCTTGCCCAGGAGCTTTCACAAACTGGGGGATTAATCCTGGTTTCCCCTTGGAATTTTCTAGATGCTCTAAGTCTTCCTTGCTGCCGGTCATTGGCAATATCCAGGTTATTGATAAAGGATTGACAGTGGGAGCAAGGTCCTTTGTGAGTCAGTTGGCACATATTAAGCCCTGCCCTGAAGGTCAGAGCTGTGAGATGGTCTTGCTATGAGCAGAGCCTTTTCCCTGAGGGCTTCTCACCCTGTTTAGCACCATGTCAGCCCCTGACCTGCCCTGAACTTTCCCTTAACGTCTCCTGTGGATCTTGGATTGCCTTAGAGCAGTAGATGGCAGGGAATGCAGGTGAGCCTTGCTCTGGATCCAGTTAAAGCTCCTTGCAAAATAGGCTCAGTGTATTGCAGGGTCTCTGCACCCGACATCTCCAGTGCAGGAGAAGGATCCACCATGGTAAGCCCTTCCATCTGCTCATCCAGTGACCTTTGAGCATGCCAAAATGGGTTGTCCCTCACTGGAGTGGAATTCAGAGTAGCCCAGGCTAAGCCCTGAGTCCAGCTCCTCCTTGGCCACTGATCCCGTTCCTGCTCTGCTGGAATGGGCACAGGGTGAATTCCTGGGATCTGGGAGTAGTGCATTGGTGCAAATCTGTGCGTACACCTGATTTAGGGATGCAAAGGGCAAGGGGTGAATTCTGGGATCTGGGATTAATGCACTGGTACAAATCCATGCTTACACCTGATTTAGGGACGTAAAGGGCACGGGGTGAATTCTGGGATGAATGCACCAGTGCAAATCCATGCTTGCACCTGATTTAGGGGTGCAGAGGGCACGGGTGAATTCTGGTATTAATGCACCAGTGCAAATCTGTGCTTACACCTGATTTAGGGATGCAAAGGGCAAGGGGTGAATTCTGGCATCTAGGATTAATGTGCCACTGTAAATCCATGTTTACACCTGATTTGGGGATACAACAGGTATGAGGTGAATTCATGGGATCTGGGATTAATGCACCGGTGCAAATTCATGCTTACACCTGATTTGGGGACACAACGGGGACAGGGTGAATTCTGGGATCTGAGATTAATGTGCTGCTGTAAATCCTTGCTTACACCTGATTTAGGGACGCAAAGGGCATGGGATGAGTTCTGGGATCTGGGATTAATGTGCTACTGTAAATCCATGCTTACACCTGATTTAGAGGATGCAATGGGCATGGGGTGAATTTCAGGGTCTGGGATGAATGCACCAGTGCAAATCTGTGCTTACACCTGATTTGGGGGTGCAAAGGGCACCGGGTGAATTTTGGGATCTCGAATGAATGTGCCACTGTGTAAATCCTTGCTTACACCTGATTTAGGGATGCAATGGGCACGGGGTGAATTTCGGGATCTGGGATGAATGCACTGGTGCAAATCTGTGCTTACACCTGATTTGGGGGTGCAATGGGCACGGAGTGAATTCTGGGATCTGGGATTAATGCACTGGTGCAAATCCATATTCACACCTGATTTAGGGGTGCAATGGCCATGGGGTGATTTCTGGGATCTGGGATGAATGCACTGGTGCAAATCCTTGCTTACACCTCATTTAGGGATGCAAAGGGCAGGGAGCCCTGGGCGTGCTGGTGTGCATTTCACCCTTGGAGCGCCCCATCTGCTGCGATGGCTCCCAGGCACCCCCCAGAGCCCAGCTGATGTCACCCCGAACCCTCGTGCTGTATCCAAGCTGTCTCTGGGAGGTGTTTGGAAGTGAGAGGGCAGCAGGGCAGGGTTGCTGCTGCTTCCCATCAGCAGGGCTTCAGACATCACAGGAAACCCACACTTCCCATCTGACCATCCACCAACTTCCCTCCCCACCCTGCAGGTTCCATTTCCTGATGTTCTGAGACAGGACAATCCGTGCGGATGTGTCGTGTAAACTGCAGCCATGGAATTCCCCACAATAGAATGCCTCGAGTGCTGCCTTGATTTTTATCTGAAGCTTCTGTTTTTAGGGATGTTCTTTGAAAGCTCAGGATCCAGAGACAGGCGGTTCCCCGTCAACTTTGCCCTTCCCATCAGGGAAGGAAGGAGTGCAAAGCTTAGAAGTTGGCACTGCTGAGAAAGTCCAGGAAACAGGAACTCTAAAGGCAAAAGAAATACCCCAAATTGACCTTTTTTTTGGCTTGGGTTAAAAGAGGATTGAGAAAATGAGCCAACAGGTCAGCATGATGGGTCTAATGTGGTATTTAGGGAACCTCTGGGCTTCTGATCTGGGTTTGGGCTTTGGTGATCTCTTAGACTTAACTCTGTCCTCACCTGGGCTTTACGTCCCCAAAGTCTTCGATTAGGAAGTTGTGCCACTCGTGGCCTCTTTACCTGAATCTTTCATGAGCTTTTTGCTCTTTGCCCCAAGTCCTGGTGGACAGGATTCCCTTTCTGACCCCTAAAGTGAAAGGCTTGAACAGAGAATAACCTGCCACCCCTGTCCTCTCCTGCCATTGCAGGAGGCTGGGAGATGGAGCCAGGCTGGGAGAGCTGGGAATGTTCACCTGGAGAAGAGAAGGCTCCAGGGAGACCTGAGAGCCCCTTCCAGTGCCTAAAGGGGCTCCAGGAGAGCTGGAGAGGGACTGGGGACAAGGCATGGAGGGACAGGACACAAGGAATGGCTTTAACTGAAAGAGTAGGTTTGGATCAGTGATTAGGAAGGAATTGTTGGCTGGGAGGGTGTGGAGGGACTGGAATGGATTTCCCAGAGAAGCTGTGGCTGCCCCTGGATCCCTGGAAGTGTCCAAGGCTAGGTTGGAGCAACCTGGGCTGGTGGAAGGTGTCCCTGCCCATGGCAGGGGATGGAATGGATGAGCTTTAAGGTCTTTTCCAACCCAACCCATTCTGGGTTTCTGTGGCACCACCATCTGTTCTCCATCTCCTGCTGAGCTCCACCTCCGACTATTCCAGCAGGAACTGGAGAAGTCCACGGCTGTTCCCACTGCAAGGGACTTGTTTGCTTGTCCCTGGGAAGCAGGTGTTGGGCAGAGACTGGAAGTGGAGAGGACAGGAGCAGCCAGGAGGTCCTGACCGGCCGCACGGGCAAGTTTGGCTCCTGGGCAGCGATTTATTGGCATTATCTGCCAGCCCTGTGCTCTTCTGCCTCCTTCCCCCTAAACACAAACCAGTGAAAAACTGAATGAATAACAACATAAGTGAAATCAGGAGAGCTGCTGGTTTTCCTTGGGCGTGCTCAGAATTACCCCAGATGGGAATGTGATCTCTGCTGCAAGTGATTAATCACGGAGGGATTACACGGAGAAAGGGGACACTGGCAAATGTCTGGGATTTTTTGGGAAGGGCATCTGCAGTGACTGGGTTTATTCATGCTTTGTTGTGGGGCCTGGCACTTCCAAGGGAACTGTCCTGGCACTTGCAGAGGGTTATTATTTTTTTAAATGGGTTATTATTTTTTTAAATGTTGAGAATTTACTGGATTTTTAAAAAAAAAAATTGAACATATGAAAAACTGAAATTAATGCAATTATTGACTTAGTTGATTGAAAAGTTACAAAATTGGTTAACAAGTTACACTGCAGAAATATTAAATTTTGTCCTTTTGGTATGTTAAGTCTGTTCCCTCCTTACTCCTAAATCTAATAATTGGCATTATCCAACAGGATGCATTTTATCCCATTAAAAAATATAAATTGCAATTTATCTGGTGCGCCCTATCTAGCCTGTTAGATACTTATTGCAGCCTAATCCTTGGCACAGGTTAAGACTTCATGCCTCTTACTGGATTTTGAGCTCTCAACACCCATAAAACAAGGTTTTTACCCCTTTTATTTTTCAGGCAGGGACCGAAGATACAAGAGTTTGAGTGTTTTTCTCACATTTATGTAAGTAAGTCAATAGCAGAGCAAGGAGTGAACCCCATTTTTCTTTCTGACAATGTTAGAGATAAACCTAAAAACAGTGATGAGCCTGCACTGTTTTCACTGATCCATGGATTGTCTTAGCACGGAAAGCAGGGGCTGAGGATGCACAGGAGCTTTAGGAAGGGAGCAGCATTCCTGTTTTTGTCAGAGCCAGGCTTTGAGAGCCCTCACCATGTCCCCACAGAACAGAGCTCTCCTCCAGGTATGGATGCATCTCCTGGGGTCCAGGTGTGGGAAGAAAGGTGGTTTGAAAGAAGCCTCTGTTTGCTGGGAGGTCCCTGGCTGGTTCCCAAAGAGACATCTCTGATGTCTGTGGCTATCTCGGTGCTGCAGGTCCTTCTCCACATTATGCAGAGCCCAGTTGGATGGAGAAGTGAAGCAGCTTTACTGTTTTGCTGGTTTTGACATTGTGGATTTGAATCTGAAGTGAGTTGGAGTGACACATTTATCCGAGACAACCAGGAATCCAGGGGGGATAGGACATGGCAGGATCTCCTGAAGATAAATCCAAGTGCTGTGAAGCCACAGTGCAGTCAGAAATCCAAGTTAATTGCTGTGAAAGATTCAGACATGAGCTCACTGTCTGTGTTTTGGTTAACTCTTAATTAACGTAACGAATGGTACTGCTGGGTTCTCCAGAGCTGAGCTTTGAACCTCAGGATCTCCTTCTGAATGCAGAAGTGGTCCTTCTCCAAATTAGCAGGAGACTGATTGTCAATCAGTTGATGTCAGTGGAAATTTCCACTGACTTCAATGTGCTTTGGCTCCAGCCCCGGGCTCGTATCCGTGTCTTCCAACCATTCATGCAGCTTCTCTGCTTGCAGCTTTGCAGGTGTTTATGGAAAACACATTTTAAAGCTCAAGGGAGGGCAGAGGTTGAAGGGGGACTAAAGAAGTGCAAACCCAGAGAGAAACGGAGCTGTATGTTCATTGCAATTAGCACTGGAGGTGACCAATTAACAGAACGTCAGCTGGTCTTGGCGAGTCAATCATTCTTTAAGCTCTTAGTGTTTATTAAAAAATTATTTTCCCCCATTACTTTTTCTCCTACTCTCAGATTTAATATTTGAAACCATTTTCTTTAAAGATTTGTGGTAGAATAATGAAATTTGCTTCGTGCCAGGCATCGAAAGCAACTGAAATGAGTTTAGAAAGGATCAATCTTGTCTAAAGGGAAAAGTCTTTGACTGCTTCTTGTCATTCCGTATGTTCTTGGGGATGAGAGAGACAGGAGAGGACAGGGCATGGTTTGCCTGTTAAATATAGAAAGAAGATTATGATTGGTTTTGCCTTGGATCTGACCCAAATGGAGTTTGAAGTTTGGCTCAGGAATACCATCTCCAATGATAAAAATGATCATGGAATCACAGAATATCCCAGGTTGGAAGGGACCCTCAAGGGTCTCATTGAGTCCAACTCCTGGTCCTGCACAGGACACCCCAAGAATCCCACCATGTCCCTGAGAATGTTGCCCAAAAGCCTCTTGAGTTCTTATTGCAAACACCATTTGGTATTTTTGTGACCCCTTTCCCAGTTTTTAGTTTTAATTGTAATTCATATTTTTCAATCCTCAGCAGCGTAAATAGAAAAGAAATTGTAATCTGATATTAATTTTCATGCATAATTTGCCACATACCTCGGCAAGTGCATTGGCATACCTACACTGGGAACATAATTATTTCCTAATAATTATCAAGACCATCCCTGCCTCGATGTGAAGAAGTGGGAGGGGAGCCAAGAAAGAGGGGAAATAAGTGATTTTTCCCGAGGTCATGTAGCAGGTTGATCCTCCCCCCTCTCCCTGGTGCCATCAGTCATTGGCACATTGACATTAATGCACCGACAGGAGGTGGAGGAGAATGGGAAAATTGTGATTTAAGGAACAAAAAGCAGGTTTTTGGCCTGTTCCTGCTGATTTCTGCTGGAGCTGGGGTTGGGGGGGGATTGTAAGAGCACCTGCCATTGGGTGAGAGGGTGGGTGGGTGTGTGGCCAGCAGAGAAGCCAAACTGCTGCAGGATTAAGGAGGATATTTCTGTCTCAGTGACAGGTTTTTATTTCCTTTCTGAGCTGCAGCACTCGGAGCCCTGGTCCTTCTGCTTTTTGTGCCCCTTGGAAGGTGAAAAAAGACAGATGTGAGAGCAATGCTGCCGTCACACCCCCCCAGGCAGGAGCATTCCCAAAGCTCAGGAGCTGCACGAGCTTTTCAGGACAGGGATGTCTGGAATCACGAGGCCAAAGAGATTAAAAAGCTTGGAGAGAAATGGTGCTCTCAAGTCTTCTGAGTAGCACTTGAGCAACATGGTCTGGGGGGTGACATCCCTGCCCATGGCAGGGGGGCTGCAAATAGATTATCTTTAAGGTCCCTTCCAACCCAAATTATTCCATGATTCTTTGACTTTGAGAGACTTGGAGCTCAGAAGCTCAGTTTCCTTACGGAGCACCGTCCTTAGATCTAATCCTGCTCCCAGGGAGAGTCAGCTTTCTGCGCTCCTGTGAGCATAATAGAATTATATAGGATGGGCTGGGTTGGAAGGGACCTTCAAGATCACCAGGAAACGGGGATGGGGCATGTCTGGAATTCAATCTGTGTTTGCTCAGGCTTTGTAAGCTCTTTATAGAGTAAGTTGCTATGCTCTTCTTTCAGGTCATAGACCAGCAGCATGGCCTTGGTTGGAAGGGACCTTAAAGGTCATCTCGTTCCACCACCTGCCAAGGGCAGGGACACCTTCCACTAGCACAGGGTGCTCCAGGAATCCTATTTAACATGGCCTTGAGTGCTTCCAGAGGTGAGGAGTCCACAGCTCTCTGGGCAACCTGTGTCAGGGCCTCACCCCTTTTTACAGGGGGGAATTCCTTCCCAATATCCCATCTGAACCTGCTCTCTTTCCATTTAAAGCTGTCCCCCTTGTCCTGACACTCCAGGCCCTTGTAAATAGTCTCTCCCTGTTTTCTGTCGGCTCTCTTCAGGTACTGAAGGCCACAATTAGGTCACCCTAAAGCCTTCTCTTCTCCAGGCTCACCAGTCTTGATTCTCTCAGCCTTTCAATGCCTGTGCACCTATTGCATCCCCCTGCCTGCAGCCGTGTCTGACCCTGCACCGTCTCAGGGGGGCTGTACATAAGCTGTAGGTGCTCCGTGTCTGCCATCACCATCCCAGTAGCTCTGACTTGGTGGTTGTGTTGAATAGAAACAGGGAATAAAGAGAAATATAATCAATAATACGACAGGCACGTCTGGGTGACCTGCTAAAAGCTGAGGGATTTTTGTAAGGTCTGTATGAATGTGGTTCAGAGAACAAGGTTGTAGGGATGGGTAATGACCAGAGAGGGCAAGAAGAGAGGTGGGGCAGGTTGTAGAGGTGGAAAAAAAAAATTAAAAAAGGAAAAAAAAAAAAAAAAAGAGGCAGGGAGAGAGAGAAATATTGGGAAGAAATTGCCCAGAGAAGTTGTGGCTGCCCCATCCCTGGAAGTGTCCAAGGCTAGGTTGGGCTTGGAGCTTGGAGCAACCTGGGCTAGTGGAAGGTGTCCCTGCCCATGGCAGCAGGGCTGGAGTTAAGTAACCTTAAGGTCCCTTCCAACCCAAACCGTTCTGTGGTTCTGTGATGGAGGAGGTCTCTTGATGCCCAGATACATCTCTTGGCATTCAACGTCCATTGGTTTCCCTGTGGCTACAGAACCTGCCCATGTGTTCCACAGCATGAGTGCAGGTCACTTTCCTCGTGCCAAACCTGAAAGGGACTATCGTGTTCCTTCTGTATGAACAGCCCAGAGAGTTCTGTTTTCCCCAGTGGGGAAGTGATCTGCCTTCTCTATCAGCAGCTTGCTAACCCCAAATACGAGAAACCTTCAAGACCAAAAGCATTTCTTCTCACCCGCACTAAGGAGGACATTGAAAACGTGGCTGTTCCAGACCACATATGTCCCGATACCATGGGAGTGCAGAAGTTCTTTGCCTGCACCTTCAACTCTGATCTCCACTGACATTTTTGTTTCTCCCCCTTTAGGAAGGAAGCAGAGATGGATTACAGCTCTCTCAGCGGCGTCCCCCGGTTCCTGACCCGCCCTAAGGCCTTTATGGTGTCTGTGGGGAAGGATGCCACCTTGAGCTGCCAGATCATCGGAAACCCCATCCCAGTTGTGAGCTGGGAGAAGGATAAACTTCCAGTCCAGTCTGGGGGCAGGTTTAAAACCACGGAGGATGGGGATCTCTATCGGCTGACCATCTATGACCTGAGCCTGGAGGACAGTGGCCAATACATCTGCCGGGCCAAGAACACCATTGGGGAGGCCTTTGCGGCTGTCAGCATCAAGGTGGGAGAGGAGACCACGGTGACGGAGTCAGCCCCCTACTTCATCCAGAAACCCTCCAACATCAAAGTCACACTGGGAGAGGATGCCATGTTCAAGTGCAAAGTGCAGGGCAGCCCTCCCCTCTCCGTGAACTGGGAGAAGGACGGGAGGCACCTGCGGAACCAGGCAGACGCTGGGCGCTTCCAGATCGAGTCTGCCGGCGAGTCCAATGCTCTCACCATCCAGTGTGCCCGGCTGGGGGACAGCGGCACCTACACCTGCCGTGCAGAGAACCTCATCGGCTCTGCCAGCGCCTCAGCCGCGCTGGTGGTGGAGACACGCGGCTCCTCCAACCCAGGTAGCAGCAACCTTGACTCCAGCTGCGGCAAGACGGCGTCCTTGCTGTCCCACTTGCAGAAGAGGCGGGAGGAGATCAGGAAGACTGATCTCTCCCATGGGACTCTTGACTCAACCTCTCTCCAGTCCTATTCAGCAGTGGAAGCGTTGTCCGGCATCGGCTACGGGCTCTCCCGGGATTACGAGCGGGCGATGGGACTCACCAAGGGGGCTCGGAACGCCACTTTCGGGACAATGACACGCATGTGCAGCGTCACGGAGGGCAAGCACGCCAAGCTGAGCTGCTACGTGACAGGAGAGCCTAAGCCGGTGATCGTGTGGAAGAAGGACAATGAGGTCATTTTGGAAGGGCGGCGGCACGTCATCTATGAGGACGACCAGGAGAACTTTGTGCTGAAGATTCTCTTCTGCAAGCAGGTGGACAACGGGCTGTACACCTGCACGGCCTCCAACCTGGCGGGACAGACCTACAGCTCCGTGCTTGTCACCGTCAAAGGTGGGTGCTCGTGTCTCTCAAGTGCCTGAGAAGGCAACCGCTGCACTTGAATTGGGATGGGGACAGGAGCAGAACTGCCACCAAACTGCTGCAGGGGTGGGTTAAAAAAGAACAGAGCCCTCCAGGTGGAAAGGGGGTCATACACTGGAATAGGTGACCTGGACAGGGTCCCATCACTGGGGGGTTTTAGGAAGGATGTCAAAGAGGCGCCAGTCAGGGATGGATGATGTGGAACTGGCATCTTGTGGGGTGGCTGGGATCAACCAGATCTCTAAAGCTCCCAACAGTCCCAAACCCCAACAGGTTTTATAGTGATTGAAGAGATCCATTATCATGCCCTGGATCAGATCTAATGCCCAGTCTTACCCTACAGGCTTTAAGCACGTCTGGGTTTGTGTTCCCCACAGGGTTTACCCAGACTGGCGCACGTGCCATTTAAACAGCAGGAGCGGAAACTCCTCCTTCCCAGCCAAGTGTGTCTGGCTGCCTTTGGATCCCTTGGGGCACCCACCCCAACTCTAATTACAGTCCATCTCAGTTTCCCTGTACAGTGACCCTCCAGCAGCCTGGTTCTTGCCAGGCCTTCAGCCTTTTCCCAGCTTGTGTTTCTGGATAGCCCACGTTCCTTGGTTGCTCCCAGAAAACCTACCACATCCAGGATGCCTCCCTTTGCCTTGGTCAGTGATGAAGAACTTGCCTTAAGAGGGTCCCTTAACACCGCTGGAGGTCAGACCAAGTTCTGAACGACAACAAAAATGTGACATACAGATTCCATAGGATCACAGAATGGTTTGAGTTGGAAGGGATCTTAGAGGTCCTCTACCTCCAGCTTCCTCTGTAGGAGCACCTTCTTCTGCAGGGACACTTTCCACTAGACCAGGTTGCTCCAAGCCCTGTCCAAGCTGGCTTTGGACATTCCAGGAAGCTCTGAATTTTCGAGCTGTGCTGCCACTAGGCAAGGTGACAGCAGGCAGTTTGCAACCCAGGCAGCACCTGTATATGAGCTGCCAGAGGCAAAAGGTTTTGCCACTGTGTTGGTAAAACAGATTTTAAAAAGCAGCCAAGCAGGTTTTTTTTTCCCCTGGCAGCAAAAGAAATCAGAAATCCAAATCTGTGTTCCAAGCTCATCTTTAAGGCTCTCAGCTTTTATTTGATTTTCTGGTTTCCCTTTTCTGGACCTCTCTCTTCACGCTGTCTTTCCCCTTGGTGACTCAGTCCCCAGGTCCATCAGTGACACCTGATCCATGGCACTTGCTGGCACTTGTCCCACCCATTGGTGTCCCTTGGAGGTGCTGAGTGATGTTGGGAAGGGCATTTGTCCTCTTCCATGAAGCTGGGATTACCTCAGGGCTGAGGACTGATCCTGGCCCTTGAGTGGACGAGGGCTTCGAGGGTGGTTCCAAGCTCAGTTCCTTGCAAAGCCAACCCCCCCTGCTCTACCTGGGCTCATTTGATTGTTGTTAATGGGTGCAACCTGTTCCAAAGGAGGTGGAAAAAGCATGGGAAGCAGCAGATCTGGGAGCAAGCACCCCGGGAAATGTTATTGATCCATGTCTGATGGCCAGAGAGGTCTGTGAGTCAGAGGGGTGATGTGGAAATGTTTATGGATTGTTTTCTTGTTACCCTGTGCCATGTTTGGCTTTTTGTCCAGGCCAAGGCTGCCATGGAAAATCTACGTGGGTTGGTTATAATTAGGCCCTGATAAATGACTCTCCTTTGTGTCACCAGAAGTTCTTCTCAGCCTTCCCAGGAGGGCTCAGAATGATGCAGCAGTGAAGGGAACTTTTAATTCTGTTTTTCGTGTCACTGGTGGTGCCTTTTGCTCGTCTGCCATCGGGTTTAGGGAGGGAGACAATCTGGCCACACAACCTTCTCTTTGCT
Organism: Grallaria varia; assembly: GCA_013396735.1. Classification (NCBI taxonomy): domain Eukaryota; kingdom Metazoa; phylum Chordata; class Aves; order Passeriformes; family Formicariidae; genus Grallaria; species Grallaria varia. The sequence goes on along the minus strand of VWZG01012699.1, from coordinate 286,140 downwards.
CAGTCGTGTAAGAAGAGGCTGAACTCTGCCAAGCAGCCACCCTTAGGGTCAGAGAATCTTGGAACAGCAGAATCACAGACTATCCTGAGCTGGAAGGGGCCCACAAGGATCACTGAAGGGCAGCTCCAGAATCACAGGATCAGAATGGTTTGGGTTGTAAGGGACCTTAAAGGCCATCTCATTCCATGGGCAAGGATACCTTCCACTAGACCAGTCAGCCCTATCCAACCTGGCCTTGACCACTTCCAGGGATGGGGCATCCATAGAAAGCCTCCTACGTTCTGTCAGTCAATATCCTGGTGGCTGAAGGACACAGGTTCCCAACGTGTTTGTGAACACTGTACTGAACCCATGCCTTAAAGATTTCTGAGCTGGAAAAAAAAGAGGTTTTTGAGTTGTTCCTAAATGAGGTTTCGTGAATCAGGCTTAAATCTCAAAGGAGAGGCTACAGGGCAGAGAATCACTCTCCCAGTTAAGGACAACTGGATCTTGATTTGGTTCAGAAACATGTCTAGAGCAGGGATAAAATCACAATCCATACACTAAGCTGGGAAATTCTTCCTGAGAGTAAACCTGTAACAAACCAAAGAGTGGGGAGGATGAGAGGAACATGAATAACCAGCTTGAATTTCCTGAAGGCTTTGGTGGTTTCCCTAGGCCTGCAAAGTTAGTGAGAACTGCATTCAGATCTCCATCCTGGGCCAAGCAATGCTCATCCAAGTCCCCCGAATAAAGTAATCGGATACTGTGTGGAAAGGTTAGAGGTTGCAAGCCAAACAGAGGAAAACAGGCTGGTGCTGAGGCCACTTCATTCTCCTTCTTTTCTGATGTGATTTTTGGATGACTCACTTTGGAGATCTGAAGGAGAATTGCAACTAGAGAAATAGGGAGTTAGAAAGGGAATGTGGAAAACACAGTGACTGGGAAGAACAAGGGCACAGGATGGTGGAGTCTGGTCCATCCACCTCTAGACAGCTCCTGTTGGGAGGATTTTCCATATTCTTCCTCTCACTGGATCTTTTTTATTAGGCAGAGGGGGAAAACTCACCTCTGGAATAATAAATGGAGCACCTGTGGGAACGCCCAGCAATAAGCAAGAGGAAATGTAGGCGAGGGAGAAAGTGAGATCCAGCAGACAGATGTGCCTGGAGAAGGTTAGGAAAACACTGACTTCTTTGCAGGCTGCACCTATTCTTAGCAAAATACGTGTTAGCAGGATCTCCTTCTTAAAAATAACATCATCTCGCTGCCAGTTTGCTTCTTATGGACCAAACCAAAAAGTCTATGACGCTGGAGAAATATCTCTTCAAGACAAGCAGCCAAATTCATCCCTCATCTGATTTCTTGCAGTTTCCTGCTAATTCTTGCTCTGTGCCCCACCAGGGTTTAGCTTGGCTGTGTCTACCTCCCATTTCCCCCCCTAGGCAGATTTTTGCAGCTTTCTGATTGTATTTCTTATCTTATTTGCATCTCTCTGACCTGGGCAGGGGGCTGGTTATGGACCAGATGAATTTGGATGCCTACTTTTGAGAGACCTGGGGTCCTCCTGTAGACCACTGACCAAAATGAACTCCCTCTATCTTGTGGGGTATGAGCTAGATCACGTAAAAAGCATGAAGATGTGTTCAGGAGGAGGGGGCTGGTGGGCTTTGGAGCCCCTGGAACCCCTCCAAGCAGAAAAAGGAGTGAGCTGGGTGCATCCCAGGCTTCAACTTGCTTTATCAGCTGCCATCTCTCTGGGGCTCCGTTCACAGAGATAAGGTGGGGGCATGTGTCAGTAGGACGGGAGCAAAGCTGTTTGCAGAGGGTATCTGTGACCCCAGGCTGCCAAAGACAGCCTTGTCCTGACTCTCTGTGGCTGGGAGAGCACCACTGTTGCTGCAGCACATGTGAAAGAGTCAACTAACCCTTCTGGGTTTGTACATTTAAGAGCTTTACCTGGAATAGTGCTTTTTTTTTTTATTTTATTTTTTTCTTCACCTTAGGTACTGCTTAGTGCCTGTAAAGGGAGAGGGGTTAATGATATGGCCAGTTGCTCCAAGGGTGGGAGGACACTTGTGAGCTTCTCAGGTGCATCTTGGATTTCTTCTTGGCCCCTATGTGTTCCGTGTGTTCCCAGTGTCAGCTCCAGCCATCCTCCTGTCTCAGGCAGTACCACTGCATCCAGCTCCTGGGGGCTGCATCCTTCTCATCAAAGCTTTCTTGGTCTTGCAGAACCCTGGAATGGTTTGGGTTGGGAGGGACCTTAAAGATTGTCTTGTTCTATCCCCTGCCTTTCCACTAGCCCAGGTTGCTCCAAGCCCCATCCAACCTGGCTTTGAACTATTCCAGGGATGTGACTTCACAGCTGCTCTGGGAAACCTGTGCCAGGGTCTCACCGTGCTCACAGGGAAGAATTTATTTCAAATATCCCCCCCAACCCTGCCCTCTGTCCGTGTGAAGCCATTCCCCCTTGTCCCATCACTCCATGTCCTTGTCCAAAGTCCCTCTCCTGCTCTCTTGTGTCCTCTTTATGTAGTGGAAGGTGCTCTCAGGATCCTCTTATTTGTCCTGTATCCTCCCTGAATGGGAGCATGGGGTGTTACCAGAGGTGATACATGGGATTGCAGGGTAATTCCTGTGGGATAAAGAAAAAAAAGGACAATTACCACGTGGAGTGTGGGCAGGGCAGGTCTGTGTAACCAGAGCTAAAGGTTTTTCAAGGCAAGACTTTGACTTGCCTTAAACTGAGCTGCATTTAGGCAAAAAATGCCTTTTTAGAGACCTTTTAAAAAGATGCTGGAGCTGTTGTTGTGAGTCATCTTCCTGAACATCCTGTGTGTGTTCCCACTCTGGTTTTAATCTTAGGATAACAACTGAGAGAGCTGATGGCATCACTCCCCTCCAGTGTGCTTTCAAGCCTTTAGAGTCTGATAACTTCTTTTAACAGAAAAAGGGGAGGTTTCTATTAGGCATTAAGAGGAATTTCTTTGCTGTGAGGGTGGTGAGGCAGAATGGAGTCACAAAAACCAGCCGGGAGCTGTCACAGTTGTTATCAGAGGGTGAGGGTGCATATGAAGACATGATCTCTCAGGAAGAATGAGTGGTGATGTATCAGCGCTGGCTAATCAGAGTCTGTGACCTGACTGTGGCCACCAGCTGTCCTTCAGTCCAACTCCCCTTTCTCCACTTTAGGGCTGGGGTATCAGGGTGATGTCACAGTGCAGCTGTCACTGGAACTGACCATGAGCTCCCTCTCTGTCGTGCAGCTGTTTGGTGCCTTTGATCCCCACTGTGGTTTCTCCCTGAGCCAGAGCCCTGCGGCCCCAGTGCTGGAGGAAAGCAGAGGCAGTTTGGGAGATTGGGGCTCATTCTCCAGTTCTTTTATTGCCTTTGACAGAAGCTGATGCAGGGCCTTTGGTGCTGGTGGGGAGCACAGAAAACCCCTCCCTCGGTTACCTCTCTACTTTCCCCCACATCAGTGCTCAGACACCTCCCGCCTTTCTGTGCCCTTTCCTGTCGCTCTGCTGAGTTTGTTTCTGCTGCAAGACCCCTAAAATGTTGGTTCTTGCACCAGATGAGCATCTCAGCCGCTCACCCTCACCCAGAATTGCTGCCCTGTGCCCTCTCCCATGACCAGGGTTGTTTGTTACTGACCCAACTGTAGCAGGATTCCTTTTGAGGGCTTTTATTCCAACCTGGCCTTGGACACTTCCAGGGATTCAGAGGCAGCCACAGCTTCTCTGGGCAACCTGTGCCAGGGTCTGTCCCACCCTCACAGGGGTGAATTTCTTTGTAAAATCCCATCTAAACCTCCTCTCATCACAAACTCTTGTTTTTTACCCTCTTAAGAACCCGCCATACCCTTCAAGGCAAAACTGAAGGACCTCGAAGTGAAGGAGAAGGAATCTGCCACCTTCCAATGCGAGGTGCCCGTTCCTGGGACGGAGACATCCTGGTTCAAGGAGGAGACCAAGCTCAGGCAGAGCAAGAAGTACAACATTGAGGAGGAGGGCACGTACCGCCGACTCACCGTCCAGAACGTCACCGCCGACGATGACGCTGTTTACATCTGTGAGATGAAAGAAGGGAGCAGGACCATTGCAGAGCTGTCTGTCCAAGGTAAGAAAGACTCTTGGTGCTCCAGAGCAGCCAAATCTTTCCTGCCAATAAGATCCATGTGTGGAACCCCAGACTTGACCTTGTGAATGGAATTTACCCCATCGTGTTTGTGTTGAGGAGGAACAGAGTCCCTTATGGTGTGAGAGGAATCACAGAATAACCTGAGTTGGAAAGGACTCACTGAGATCATCCAGTCCAACTCCTGGCCCTGCACAGGACACCCCAACAACCCCACCATGTGCCTGAGGTGTTGTCCAAATGCTCCTGGACCTCTGACAGCCTCAGGGCCATGCCCACTGCCCTGGGGAGCCTGGTCAGTGCCCACCACCCTCTAGGGGAAGAATCTGTTCCTGAGATCTAACCCACCCACCCCCCAACACAGTTTCACAACATTAAATGAGAAGAAAATAATTAGAGCTTTGTGTGGCCGGTCAGTGGGACCCTGGGGCTCCTGCCATGGTGTATCTGGGACATGGGGTCAAGGTGCAGGGACAAGTTGAGTTTCTCCCCAGGATATGTTGCCTGGTGGGGAGCTACACTGAAGGAGCCTTCTGAGGTGTCCTGAGATGTAGCCCAGCACTGTAGACTTCCCTCAACATGACTACAAGTCCCCTGGCACTGTCACACACATCTTGACTGGTCTCCAGTGAACACAGTGGTGCATTTTTTCTGAGAAAGGTGCTGACCACGCCGAGAAGTGGGTTTAACAGCATGGTTTGTGGTCTGACATGTGGCAAAGGCTGCAGTCAGCACCGGGATGGTTTAAATCGTAAACCAGATCCATGCTCCAGATCTCTGACATCTGGAGGTGTTTTCTGGAGTTTGGAAAGGTGACAAGACAAGGGGAAAATGTGGATGTCCAAGTCCCCTGAGTCTGGTGGTTTCAGGCTGAAGCGGAAGTAGGTGTAGAGTTGGGATGGTGTCTCGCATTGGCTCGACACAGACACCAGAGTTGTAGGCATTGGAGACCTGTTGTGGCTACAGGACTGCTCTTGTCCTGACTCACTGGAAGCCTGGCCTGAAACCAGAAAGGCTTCTGCCTGGGCAAGGTCTCTTCCACCTTTCAAAGACTGTCCGGAAGCTGGAGCCAGTCACCCTCTGTCACCTGGTGTTGTCTCCTGGTGCTTTGTCCAGTCTTTCCTGCAAACAGTTGCACCTTGGAACATTGAGGGTATTCTGATGAGTGATAATCACCGCAGTCACTTGGAAAAGGAGATAAATGAATTCCACTTGAATTTCTGAGTTGAATCTAAGAAGAAATCTGAGGTTTTTGGTGTATTTCTATTAATTCAGGTGACTGGCGTGTTTGTCATCTCAGTGATGTAACTTGCTGGTAACTTTGATGGAGGCAAAATCCCAAAGACAGACAAGAGACCTATCTGGCTTACGACTGCCCTACTTCAGCAGAGTTTTAATTTGAATTCCCAGCGTATCTGGGCAGTGAAAAGCTGCATCACTGTTAAATCTGTTCTTGGCAAGGCCACATGCCTTGTGTTTGCCCACAGCACGCTCTGTGTGGTAGATGAGTGACTGCAGTCAAACAAGATCGCTCCTCTCTCTTTGAAGGCCAAAATGAGTCCTCGGGATTATCTGTCCTGGTGACTCAGAGCCTGGGAATTCATTTAGGGGTGTCTGTACAGCGTCTGCAATGTTTTGATTAGGTGTGGACTGGTCCTGTTGCAGTCGGGACGAGCCAGTGTTGTCACAGTCTTTAATCCTGCTGTTTGCTGACCATGGCTGTTTTCTCATTTGGAAGGGAACATCATTAAAAAACTTCCACGGAAGACCGCGGTGTTCCTGAATGACACGGCCACCTTCTGCGTGGAGCTGGACAACGACTGCCAGAACGTCCGATGGCTCAAAAACAAAGAAGAAGTGAAGCCCAGTGACCGGATCTCCATCACACGCTCCGGCAAAGAGCACACCATGACCATCCGGGAGTGCAGGATGGAAGATGCTGGGGAGATTGCCTTCCTGGCTGATGAAAGCAGGACTTCTACCCAGTTCACTGTGACCAGTAAGCCTCACTTTCCTTTGGCCTCTGTGCCATGTCTTCCCCAGTGAGCAGGTGCCCCCCATGTTGTTGTAGGTACCGCCGTGGTAGATATGTTGTCCAAAGGCAGCAGAGGAGGTTTGATGTCTGCCACAAAAAGCCAGCGGCCTGAACGTGAGGGTAACAAGGTGTTTTGGAGGGATCAAAAATGCATAAGTGTCACAGAATTCAGGAAGGGTTTGGGTTGGAAGGGACCTTCAAGATTATCTCATTCCACAGGGCATCTTCCACTAGCCCAGGTTTCTCAGAGCCCCATCCAGCCTGGCGTTGAACACTTCCAGGGGTGGAGAACTCACAGCTTCTGTGGGCAAGAGCAGTCCTGGGGAAAAGACATGGCTCAAACAGATATAATTAGTTGACACAGTAGTAGCAGAAGGTGTAACGTCACTGAGATTGGACCTGAAATGAAGTTTTGGTGAAGTTGTCTAATTTTATTTAGCGTACTTCTGGGGACACTGCATTCCCAGGCTAAGTCTGTCATTTAAGACAAAACTGCACATGGTTTCTGGCTCCGCTGCAGTTCTGGTCTGTATGTGAACAAATAATCCATTCCAGTCACAGTTTGGGAAGAAAGATGCTTTTTTTTCTCCCACCACCACTTCCAAACTGCAATCAGTCAGTGGCAAAATGGAATCTTTTATTTAAAGATTAATAATTGCTGTGTTATCTAAACTTGGCTGGGGAATTCTGATGTCACTGAACTAAAATGAGAAAAGAATTCATGTCACATTTGGCTTTGTGACAATTTCTGAGGTGCTTGGAAAGCTGTAACACCCAACCAACTCAATGGGAACAGCAAAGTTCAGCTTGATTTCAGACTCTGCTGTTTAAGTTATTAAGAAAGCGTTGATTAATGGACCAGAAAAAGGGAAGAAGCTGCTTTGCAACAAACAGGTATGGCTGAAGAAAATATTGCATTGCCATTTCTGGTGGTAAGGTCAAGAGATCTCATTCCAGGGCTTAGTGCTCAGCTTAATGTTACCCTAATGGGACCTTTGACATCTAGCTCTGAGCAGCAGCTCCTGACAGGCTGGTAACTGTGCACCCCAAAAATGCTTACGTGTCTATTTATGTAATGAAGGAAAAGTGTATCGCCTGGAGATTTCCTATTTTTACACTTCAAGCATCCCTGACCATCTGCTCGGAGAATCTTTCAAATTAGCTGGGCAGAATTGGTGCTGGCTGATTGGAGAGCATTTGTAACAGACCGGCGATGTCCGCGTGTTATTTGCTCTGTCTCACATCATTACTCTGCCCCTTTTAAAGACGGGTGAGCTGAGGCAGGAGGAAGATCAGTTGTCCCAGAGCTCAGTTCTTAGTTTAGGCTTGTCATCCAGGCTGCCCCCAGAGTCGTGAATGCCTGAGGATGTCCAACGTGGGGTTGTTTCACCCATCTCCCACACCTTCTCTGAGCCGGGACGAATTGCTCCCGAGCATGATGTTCTCCATGGGATTACAGTCGGAGTCAGGTTAACTGACGTAACCTGGACACCTTTCAAATGGCTGAAATTAAATGAAATGAATCCTTTGCCGCATCAGTAGAGGTGTAACTGGAGCACATCAGATAATTTCCACCCTCTTGACCCCATCAGGGAAAAACCCTGATGGGACTTGAGGCTTCTCTAAAGGGTGGAAGAGGAATGAGAGGGTGAATGTGGAGGTTCGTTGTGCAAATACCTGCAGGGAGAAGTTTGTGGCCTCAGGTACCCTAAAATAACCATGTCTCCTCAATCGTGGTGTCTCACTTTGAGGATGTGCCTTCATGCAGTTTCCTTTTGAAGTTAATTCCCAACCCCCACGTTCTGGTTCTGCATAAATTAGTAAAACAGAGACCCCCAACAATGCTATTAATTAGCTGCAACTAAGACAAAGTTACATGTCTTCTGAGTGGGGGATAGCATAAAACACCCTTCCATCTCAACGTCAATGTTTTATGGAGGTTTATTAAGCAAGACTAACTCTTAGGCCAGCATAAGCTTTTATCGGTGACGTGCGGTGGCTTTTCCACTCTGCCATAAACTTGCTCCTCTGTTATTCTTTTTCCCTTGTGCAGCGCCCAAAAAGCCTCCCACCCAACCCCCAGCCGACCCTGTGGTGAAAAATAAAACAGAAACCTCAGTGACACTGGCATGGTCCCCTCCAAAGATGGACCGCCCCATTCCAGTTGACGGATACATCGTGGAACGCAAGAAACTTACCGGCTTCACCTGGATGAGGTGCCACGAGTCCCCTGTCCCTGTCCCAGAGCTCACGGTGGGCAACCTCTCAGAGGAGGCTGATTATCAGTTCAGAGTGTCTGCAGTCAATGCCTATGGGCAGAGCCCCTACCTGGAATTCCCAGGAAGCATTCACCTCGGTGAGCACAAAACCACCACGGAACGGGCCGGGGATGGGGTGATCGGACACGTGGGTGCTTTGAAAACATTTCCTGTGACTTTGAGGGTGGAGAAATGGTTACAAACCCCCTTTTCTTTCCCCCCTTCACTGCTGGTTCTCCTACTTCATGTCAACCATCACTGGTTGGGTTTCTGTGGTAGAACTTTGAGTGTATAGAATATATTCCAACGTTTCACACCAAGCTGTGTGAGAGGCAGAGCTCTCTGCAAATGACCCTAAACCTATTAAGTCGTCTTCTAGGCTTGATATGAAAGGTGGACTTATGATATAATTTTCAATACATGCATGAGGTATTGATCTTCCACCTAGACGATATTTATGGCTGATCATACCATCGCAATATCCAAGTTCTAGATAGCCTCTCTTTAATCTTAGAGTTCCTGGGGGAAATATGGGGAGGGGTTTGCTTTATTTCTAGGGTGCCAATGTGCCCCTGGAGTCATTGGGTGCAATGGCATTGCTTCTTCCTTTGATTCACAGCACTAGACAATGTCTGCACAGACCTTCGTCGTGCTGTGTCTTATAGTGTCACTCTTTTCCCCCACTGTCTGAAAATGCCCTTGTTTTCCTTGGATATCTGCAGGTGACCAGTGGGAATATCTAGAGGTGACTCCTTAGGACCCTTCTGAAATCTGAGAGTTGTTCTGGTTATTAAATGACTGACACACTTGTAGGGAAAACTGGGTATTTCTGGCTTGTGCCTTTGTGTAACTTAGGGATAAAAAAAAAAAATCAGTAAAATATGCCTGTTCTTTCCCTGAAAAAAAACAGGATTTACCCTAACTCCAGAGGTCAGTTACTTGAAGCAGTAGGAAACAAATCCCGTTGACCAGCCATGCATTGCCTCCAGTGCGTTCAAACGATATAAGACTGTCTGGTTTTACTCTCGTGCCTTGTTTACCCTGAGAACTTTGTCCTTGGGATGAACTATCCTCCAGCAGGGATGACTGGTGTTTTGTTCTCAGAGATGTGTGTTGTTGTTCTTCCCTAGAACCGGTCTTGGCTGTGAAGAGCCCCCTGACAGCAGCAGAAGCTGTCCCTGGAGGGGATGCCCTCTTTACTGTTGACCTCACCAAGACGTGCTCTGGCACTTGGTACCTCAATGGTAAAGCCTTACAGGAAAGTGAGACCTACGTCATGAAGAGAACCCAAACCACTCACACCCTCATCATAAAGAACGTCACCAAGAAGGATGATGGAGCAGAAGTGAAATTCGTCGCCAATAATGTTGACACCAGCACCAAGATGAGAGTGAAAGGTACTTATTCTCATGAATGTCCTTTCCTCTTCCAGTCCAGGGGCTGTTGCCTGGGCCCTGATGATTAGAACTGGGGTTGGAGGCTCTCACTGATGCCTGGGCTGTGGGAAACACCCAAAATTGCATGGTGTGAATGAATGTGGGTCCTGGGGATGACCTCACCATGACAGTTCAGAGTGAGTGCATCTCAGCCAGCTGGTGGTATCACCATCTTCACATCAGCTCATGAATTTCTGTCATTCACAGCCATCAGTCAATGGATCCTGTCACCAAATCTACCACTGAGTCACCTTAAAATGGTCATTTCAACTTCAGGTTCACCTGGACTTTCTGCCTAGTAGCCTTTCAAAAACAAAGGAGCATTAATTACTAACAAATCTTTTTCTTGGAGGTCTTTTAGTCCGCTGTGTGTGCGATGTATGAGTCAGTATCGTGCAAACGGATTTAAGAGCAAAGGCTGGGTGACAGCAACATCTGTATCTACCGACACCGACTGGCAAAATGTGATCAATAGACATTGATTCTGGAAGGATGTGTTTGAGTTTGGGTGAAAGTCTCATGTTTAGAGTATTATTAGTAAATAGAAAAATATGGTGGTTGGTTTTTTTTTTTCCTTAATGACTCTGGCAATAAAAACAGAGCAGGTTTTCTGACCTGGAAACAAAAAAAGCTCAGTATTGACACGAGTGTGAGAGCAGGAACAGGACTGAACACCTTCAGAGATCTCAGAGCCTAAGCAGAGTCGTATCGAGGACAAGTTATCTCGGCGTCACTTGAGACAACAAAGCCTTTTGTCCCAGCAGGTGCTGCAGTGAGATTCACCAACAAGAGCAAGGACGTGGAAAAAGTCTCGGCTCGGCTGCGGGAAGAAGCCAAACTGCAGGCCGAGCTTTCAGACGCAGAGGCTGCGGTGAAGTGGATGAAAGACGGGAAGGAGCTCAAGGCCAGTGAAAAATACGAGCTCCAGACCGCGGGGAAGAGGCGCGTCCTGAAGATCCACAACGCCTGTGCCGAGGATGCTGGAGCTTATGAGTGCACCTGCGAAGGGGATAAGATGCTCTATCAGCTTTCGGTCAAAGGTACGGGACTGTCTGGGCTGCCCAAGGGGCCTGATGCTGCCCTAAACTAGTGGTGGCATCAAGGGATGAAAAGGGAAATGCTCCAGAGGGAGTTGTGGCAATTCCCCATCAACGGTGCTTGGTGGTCCCAGAACAGGAGAACTGGGGCTGAATACAAGGTGCAGTGCTGGTGTATCTTGTGGTAGGAGCTGTGCTTTCACTCCCCTTGGAATCTCGATATTCTGTGGGAATGTGGGGTTTTTCCAGGGAGTTGTGCGGTGTGTAGGGAGAAGGTGCTTTTGGAGTGGAGAAATTCAGCCACGGGGCCAAGACGTGACACACGTGATGTGCCCTGCACTTGTTATGTGATGTCAGACAAGTCACTGCAGAGAGAGATCAGCCCTGCTGAAGTCCCAGTGGACCAGGATCGTCTTGGCACTGTGGGATTTTTTGGGTGTTATTTCATTGAGGAGTTTTTGTTTGTTTTTCTCTCAGTCCTTTGGATGGCTTTGGCTCATTCCTTTTTACAGGGAGTTCACATGGAAGCCTCTGTAGAACAAACAACAAGAACAGGATTTCGTTCTGGTGTTCCTTGGTTGTTAGATTTGAACCAGCACCGTTTTACAGCTGCCCCATCTTTTGGGCTGTTCTTGCTCCCACGGCAATCCCTGCCCTTACCCTGAAACCAACAGCGTGAAGTCTCTGCCTTGCGAACCTTCCCCTCTGTGCAAGCTTTTATGAACTAATTCAGAGGGGAGTTCCCTATTCCCTGAAGGGGACCAGATTTGGGCTAAAAAAGCCCCAGTGTCTCCCCAAACTGTTCCTCACAGGGATCATTCAGGTGTCTGCTGAGTTTCATAGCATACAGCCTGACTCCAGGACTGTCTAAACATCACTTGGGGGTGCGTTCAGTAGATAATTTTCTTTGTAGAGCCATTTGGTTTCCGTGTTCTGTCCCGTAAGTCACCCCTTGCCTTCTTGCCAGCCATGATCACACTGTTTTCTACACAGAATGAGTTTGAGGTGCTTCATCACCACGTTCTGCTGGCATCTCTCCCTCCTTGGTCTCTGTAGAAACGACAAAGCCCCAGAATAACTTGCTTGGTTATTCTCAAGGAACAAACTCCAGAGCAAGTGAAAAAAAAAATAATAAAAAATTTTAAAATATGACTAAATCTACAGAGAGAGGAATTTCTATCTACACTTTGGTGCCTGCTTTCAATTTTAGTTTTCTTCTCTCTCTCTGCCCCTTCAGTGTTGCTTTTCACGCTGGCAGCTCTACCCACAGGTTTAATTGAATTAGTTGATGGCTGTTTCCATGTGTTTTTCGCTGTAATGTGACTACCAAACGAGCAATCACTGTTACTATGGTAAAACCTGCTCTGATGGGCTGTAACAACGTGCTCGTTTCCTGGAGACCCCCCTTGGGTACCTCTCCCCCCTTCATGGACCGAGGGTCACAAATTGGGGTTTTACCTTTCGTTATCACCCCCCTTTCTATCAGTCCCTGCTGTAAATCAGCCCTGGGAGGAGCTGGTGGATCATCTGAAGAGCAGCTCAGCTGCGTCTGCCACGTGGGCATCACGTGGCTGCCAGGAGGCCACCGAGCCACAGCCACCGTGTCACCTCCTGGGCCTCCTGCCCAAAAAGCAGCCAGAAAAATGCCCTTGCCATTTATCACTGGAGCCCCTGCCCTGCCGTGGGGCTCCATGTGCTGGGGCAGAAGCGCCACGTTGACCTGCTGAGGTGAAAAAGGGACATCCGAGATGTCTCTTCGGTTTCCCAAGGAAGGGAGAGGTGCATGAACAAATCCACTGCCCTCTTCTTGCCCCTCCAAATTTGAAACCTCTGGGCTGAGCTCTGGTAGCTGCAGTGGAGGAGGAGAGGTCTCGGTGGGGTTTGGTCCCTGCAGGGTTTGTGGGTGGTCAGGCAGAGGAAGGGCTGTGGTGTTTTTGGACCCACTATTATGAGTCATTGGAGAAACAAGTGGAAACAGAGGCCCCAGGAAGATGCAATAAAAGAAAAAGGATTTTTCCCTGATTTAAATGCTTCCCGTGTAACTTCTTTACCCGTAGGTATTGATTTTAATAAACAGACTTATTGAACCCTGGACAAATAGGGCTGGTGGGGACCTGGGCAGGTCAAATTCCAGTTCCTGTCCCTGGCAGGAGCTGGTGGTTGAACTGAGCACCTCGAGAACTAAAGCTAAAGAGATCCCTGATTGCACAGGCCCCCCATTCCCCTTCCCTTTCTGCTTTCCCAAGGAAACTCTTGCGTAGTCAAAACCTTGATTTTAGTAGCTTTGACTGCACAGTCCCAAAAAAGTGACTCTGCTGTGTGGGTTGCTTAGAAATATGTTAAAAAGATGTTTGAAAATTAAACCCATTATCTAAACTGAGGCGCGACTGTGGTTTCAGGGTTGCATTTTTAGCTTGGATATTGGTGGGGCTTTGTATCTTTTGCTTTGAGGCATTTGGTGACTCAGTTATTTCACTACGTGTTAATGTGATGCCAGATCTATTGTTTATTTTCTATGCTCCAGTTAACTCTCAGGAATAAATTTCTTTTCAGCCCTATGACGTATCTATAAATATATTTAATATAATTTATCTGGTTTACATTTTAACCTCTTTTAGAGCTGATTTATTTGTCAGGTGGTTACAATGCAATGGTTGAATAACTTTCGTGGCTTTTCCTCCACTTTCTTTTGTTTCTTCCCTCACCTCTCTCAGATGTTACCTTAAAGCCCTATTGCCTCGTGCTTCCTCTCCTCCTCTGTTGTGTGTGTGCTATGATTTTCTGGACATGTGATAATCAGGAATATGATTGGAAACTTGTCTGCTTCTGCATTGGAATCTAGTAATCAGATCCATAATTAAACATGCAGCTTAGTCTTATAATAAATGGATGTCTAATGGAGATGTGAAAGTAAGTATTTATTGAAGTGCACACAATTCTTTACCAGAGCTGTGTGTGCATTTTGTTTCAGCACTTGCAAACTTCATAAACAAAGAGAAAAGTGGAGGACTCATCAAGGCCATCGCTGGAAAACAGGCTGAATTTGTTTCAGAGACCTCGGAGGCCAATATCATGGTGAAGTGGTATAAAGATGGCAAAGAAATCACGGCCAGCAAGAAATTCACCATGGAAGACAAAGGAAAGCTCCACAAGCTCGTGGCTTCGGCTGTGACAAAAGAAGATGAAGGGACTTACACGTGCAAAATTGGAGACGACACCCTTGTTTTTGATTTAAAAGTCTCAGGTAAGTTTGTGAGGCAAGTGTGAGATCAGAGTCTGTGCCAGAATCTCAGCATTTGGTGGTTTGTTGTCCTTGTCCTGCCTCGTAAATTGGCAGATTTTTGGGCCAGGGTTGCACACCAGTTTCCTGACCCTCGTTGGGGTCCTCATGCAAGTCCATGATCTGGGCAAATACAACAATGTTGTGATGTATTTGAGTCAGCACAAGTTTAACTGGAGCTGGAACCACAACTCCAACACCCCCCTGGCTGAACAGCCAGGAGCCTTCATTCTCTGAGCTCAGCAGGTGCCTCATCTGAGGAGCACCTCGGGCAGGAGGTCCGAAGTCTTGCTGTGAAAGCCCTTTGACAAGTTTAACTCCCTGTTTTGAGAGCTGAGCCTCTCCTGCCATTCCCACGGGACGCCATGATCTCGGAGGTGCCTCCCCGTGGTCCTGTTGGGGAAGCTGTTGGTTCGTGTCACGTGCCCATCACATAAAGCACGTGGTTGTCAGGTCAGGCCCTGAAGAGAAACACTTGTCACCGCTGCGTTCCAGAGCGGGACGGAGCCAGGGTGTAAAATGACACGGGAATTTATCTGTGAAATTCAATATCTGTGAATTCAATTTGCGTAGCCCGATGGGGACCTTTCTTCTAAAAGTGGTTTTCAGGCTTATGCTTGGAGTCCAATTTTTAACCTGGTCCCAAGTGAAGTAGAAGCTTCTCATGGCATGTCTACATTGCAAGGACAATGAAATTTAAGAGAAGCATCCACTGAGTGCTTGTGACCCATAGCAGAACGTCCAGGTTGTTACTCTGATGCTGTCCACCAGCCAACTAAAAACTCAGCAAAGCTGATTAATTTGGGACAGCCCTTGTCCTGGGGCATTGCTGCAGGATTTACTGAGCCGGAGGGATTGCTTCCAGTTCACAACTGGTGTTTGCTCAGGTATTGACTCTGCATCTCACCTCCAGTTCTCTTTGGCTGAGAATCCAACACGATGGAGTTTCACCCAGACCGTAATTCACACTCCCTGACTTTACCCATTGAAAAACTGGTCTAAAAGAGCCAAACAGGCTGTGCCCAAAGTGACCCCCGAGGGGCAATTTGCATAAATTGATTTATACTGATTAGAGCAACCTAAGATGGATTTAGAGAATGTTCTGGAGCTGCCTCTGTCTGAATGTCAGGTACAGAGGACTTCCTTAGCTGGGTCCCAAACTTTTTGATGACTGTGGTGAGTCTCACCTGTAGCTCCTACAATAAAACATCACATGTTCCAGGCAAAGAAAACCGGGATCACCTAAATCACAGAATCCCAGAACGGTTTGGGTTAGAAGGGAAATTATAGATCATCCAGTCCCACCCCCTGCCATGGACAAGGACACCTTCCACCAGCCCGGGTTGCTCCAAGCCCTGTCCAACCTGGTCTTGGACACTTCCAGGGATCCAGGGGCAGCCACAGCTTCTCTGGGCAACCTGTGCCAGGGCATCCCCACCCTCCCAGCCAAGAATTTTTACCTGACATCTAATCTAAATATCCCCTCTCTCAGTTTAACCCTGCCCTCTGTCACTTTGTCATTTTTAGGACAAGGAATAATGGTTTCAATTTCTAAGGAAATACTCGCCTGGCATGACAGTTGTCCTTGGGATGCTCAGTGAGTGAAGGCAACAGTTGATGCCGAAAGAAATGCCATCCTGAGCTAAGGTTGGCTCGCACTGAGGCTCTTGAGGCAAGGGCTGCCCTGGTGGAGTGAAGGGCATGAAATATCTGATGTGCCCATCAAATGTTGCTCGTTATCTGGGGGACGGGGCATGTCAAATGGCTTTGCTCACATTTTGCACCGAGGTGCTGTCTGCACTTCATTGCCTCTGCTTTGACCTTCCCAAATACACTTGAAACAAACCTGAGCTGATGAAAGTGATGTATTTTTGCTGCCTGTGTGACACGTGCTCTGTGTGTGCTTGTCCCTGGCCCAGCAGCAGGATTTGAGGTATCAGCGCAGCAACCTCAACTACTTGTGTGAGCTGTGAGCAGTTCTGAGTTCTCCATTGGAAAGATCAGTTTCCCCCCAAAAATATGAGGTTGTTGACTCCTCTGTTCATAAATTCATAGGATGATTTGGGTTGGAAGGGACCTCAAAGACCACCTTTTCCAACCCCTCTGCTGTGGGCAGGAACACCTTCCACTAGACCAGGTTGCTCAGACCTCCATCCTAACTTGAAGCTGGAGAGCATTTTATCGATGAGATTACTCCATATATACCCTGGTCTGGGGAAGCATGAATCCAGTGGGACTGATATTACGAACAGGGAGCTGGAAACATTTGGAAAAGGCTCCTCATCACTTTGAACTAGTTTTTCTGAGACTTCCTAAGTCTTTTCAAAGCTCTTTCTGTGTTCAGACATCGATTCATATTCCCCAGAGCTTGCCTGAAATCAGAATCGAGGGTGATGAGAAAAAAGTGCCAGCAACTGGGGGGCATCTAAACTTGAATTGAAAGTTCCATGAGGGTGTAGGAGAGATGAATGGGATTGCTCTGTAATGGAGAGCAATTCTCTGAAGATCAGAGAAGGAATTTGCACTGTCTGTGAGAGAGCCAGGCATCAACATTTATGAGTATGATAATGAAATAATGATTGGTAATTACTGTTCCCTACCTCTGTGCTGGCAAACCTGAATCAAGGCATAAACTGCTTTCTCTTTTTGCCTCTCCAGATGAAGCCGTGACTTTTGTCAACAAGCCCAAAACGACTCCAGAAATATCGGTCAGCCCTTCTGAGAACCTCGAGCTGGTGTGCGAGGTGTCGGCGGCGGGTGGGGCCGTGGTGTGGAAGAAGGACCGCTCCGAGGTGAAGCAGGACCAGAGGACGATGGTGGTGTCCCAGGGGACACACCGAAAACTCATCGTCAAGAAGGTGACGCAGCAAGACCAAGGGAGCTACACCTGTGAAGTGAAGGATGACAGAGTAACATTCCAGGTCAAAGTCAGAGGTGAGAAAACGCTCAGAACGCCAAAGATAAAGGAACATTCTGTTCCGAGTTGTATCTTGCATTCAGAGGATCATCTCACAGTGTCTCTTAGGTGAAACATCTCAGCTTGATTTTTTGGAGGAGCCAGATTTCATAATAATATTGGATACACACAATTCTGCATCCATGACTGATTGTAATCACAAACAAAAAAAAGATGGGTTAGGGTGGAAATTCCTTCTCCTGGTCTGTCTACAGAAAAACTCACACAGAGTCACGGTGTGAGGCCACAGCAGAGGTGCAGGGATAGATAACGGGGACAGGGGAGATGTTTGAAGAGCGGATTGGATCCCATCCCTGGAAGTGTCCAAGGACAGACTGGATGGGGCTCTGAGCACCTGGGCTAGTGGAAGGTCTCAATGCCCATGGCAGGGGGTTGGAATGAGCTGATCTTTAAGGCCTCTCCCAACCCAAACCATTCTATGATTAGGTGGAGAATGACTGGATTTGAGTGACCCAAACAGGCAGAAAAAGAGCAATGGTGCCTGGATATGAGGATACAAGGGCTGTCCCCTTCTGGTTCGCTGGAATCTTGGAAAGACACAGGAAGGGAAGAAAAGGGAGAAGGTTTCAGGCAGTGCCTGTTGGTGCTCTAAGCCACAGGTTGTGAGGTTTTAACAGTACCCCAGAATTCCTGTAGAATTCCCTTATCTATCCACCTCTGAGCAAAATGCAGATGAAGGTGCTTTCTTATACTAATGGGCCATCATGAAGCTTTAAGAGGAAATGTGTGAGGGCACTGAGGGCACTTGGTATGTCCAACTGGAGAAGAGGAGGCTGAAGGGACAACTCATTACAAGTCCAACTTCCTCAGGAGGGACAGAGGAGGGGCAGGCACTGATCTCTGCTCTGGAGGGACCAGGGACAGCACCCAGGGAATGGCCTGGAGTTGTGTCAGGGCAGGCTCAGGTTGGAGATTAGAAAAACGTTCTTCCCCCAGAGTGGTGGGCACCGACCAGGCTGCCCAGGGCAGTGGGCACAGCACCAAGGCTGCCAGAGCTCCAAGAGTGTTTGGATGATCCTCTGGGGCACAGGGTGGGACTCTTGGAGTGTCCTGGGCAGGGCTGAGAGTTGGACTCAATGATCCTTGTGGGTCCCACCCAACACAATATATTCTGTGGTTCTGTCATACTTGTGAGGGGCAAGTCAGTGAAGGAGGAGAAACTTGAATAGGCTCTGGAGAAGGAGGAGGAACTTGAATAGGCTCTGGAGAAGGAGGAGGAACTTGAATAGGCTCTGGAGAAGACACCTACAAAAAGTTGTGTGTGACCACTGTGGTTTCCTTACAGAGCCAGAAGTTGTGTTTACAAACAAGGAGAAGGTGCAGAAGGAGGTGAAGGCTGTACTGACACAGAATGCCATGCTGAGCTGCGAAGTGGCCCAGGAGAAGACAGACGTGAAGTGGTACAAGGAGGGGAAGCTGATCACCTCCAGCAAGAAGCTGAGGGTGGAGTCGGAGGGCAAACGCCGTCGCCTGGTGGTGGGTGAGGTGGAGAAGAAGGATGCTGGGGAGTACACCTGCGAGGCTGCTGGCCAGAAACTCACCTTCAAGGTCCATGTCACAGGTCGGGATCTGTTCATTCTCGTCACAGGAAGGTCTGTGAGGTGCCCTTATTACAGAGAAGAAGGAATCGGTCTCTGGGCTCAGGGTCTGTGCACCTGGATCGTCACTGAGTAGTGAGGGAGGGCAAACGACCAGCCTGTGGGGACATCCAATGTCACACAGATGCTGACAGCTGGGACATCTTATCCGTGAGATGAATCCCCCTCAGCGTCCTTGATGGTTTCTGATTTCCCAGTAAAGTAAAACTGGATGAGTTTAATTTTGCCACTGTGATTATAGCAGTAGGGTCAGCTCCCAGGTGGGTAGGGAAATATGTCTGGAAGGAGAAGGAAAACAGGTCTCCTCCAGAAATACCCAGGATGAGAAAGGCGTATGTGTGTGTAAGTGGCAAATGAGATTGGGCGCTGATTTGTGCCTTACACTATGGAACAAAAGGTCAGATTTCTTGTGGAGATGGGAAGAAGCTGAAATCCTGAGGCACTGGGTCACTTGGATCAGGAATGGCTGGTCTGTTGTCCTCAGGCACTGCAGAGGTTCATGTTCTGTCAGAGCATTATAAAATAACAGATGTAGAAGTTGTCGTGTTTTGCGTTTGGGTTTGATCACTTTGGGCAGCACAAACTTGTGTGATTTTTGAGTTGCTTCTCCCCCCCCCCACAGAAGCAGAGGATGCCTTTACCAATAAGGACAAAGTGCAGAAGGAGGTGAAAGCTGCACTCTCAGAAGATGCCACACTGAGCTGCGAGGTGGCCCAGGAGAAGA